>SNQJ01S0010086.1:420903-444822 GCA_010110895.2 Picea sitchensis | reverse complement strand
GAAGATGGTAAAATTATCCAAGACACTCAGTCCAGAGGTCAAGCAGGACTATATAAATCTCATGAAATATTTCTTGAATGTCTTTTCATGGAGCTACGTTGACCTAAAAGTGTATGACATGAAAGTGATCCAACATGTTATCCCTCTCAAGGAAGATCATAAACCTTTCAAACAAAAGTTGAGACGAATAAATCCCATGTTACTATCGCTAGTATAGAAAGAGGTAAAAACACTTTTCGATGCTAAAATCATTGTTTCCTTGAGATTCTCAAAATGGGTAGCTAATCTGGTACCTGTAAGAAAGAAAATAGGTGAGATAAGATTTTGTGTAGACTTCTGAAATTTAAATAAGGTGTCTCTCAAGGACCACTATCCCCTTCCTAAAATGGACTACATCCTACAAAAGGTGGTGGGGTCCCAGACGATTTCTATGCTAGACAAGTTGTCGAGATATAATCAAATCATGGTTCACCCAGACGATAGAGAGAAAATGGCTTTCACAACTCCATGGGGAATGTTCATGTATGCCAAAATGTCATTCGTCCTGATGAATATTGGAGCCACTTTTCAGAATGCCATGGACATCGTTTTTTATGATGAAAGGGAAAAATTCATTGTGATTTATCTGGACAAAATCACTGTGTACTCTACCTCCGACAAACAACATCTCGAGCACCTGAAGAGAGTTTTCCAGAAGTGAAAAAAATTCAGCATATCACTGAATCCAAAGAAGTCTCACTTCGCGGTAGAATAAGGAAAGTTGTTAGTGCACATCATTTCCAAAGATGGAATTAAGGTAGACCCTATCAGGGTTGAAGGGCTCCTGAATATAGGCACCCCACACAGTAAAAAGGAGGTACAATCTTTCCTGGGAAAGGTGAATTTTCTGAGGAGATTCGTTCCAAACATGGCGGAAATCATAAAACACATAACTTGCATGATCAGGAAGGGAAACAAGATCGAGTGGAGCCCCGAGGCCAAGAATTGTTTTGAGGATATCAAAGTGGCACTGACATAAGATCCTGTACTAGCTAGCCTGTATTTTACAAAATATTTCCTCATGTTTTCATTCGCCTCAGAACACACTATTTCCGACGTGCTACTACAGAAAGACAAATAGGATTTTGAAAAACCCATAGCCTATTTTAGTGGGATGCTACATGATGGTCCACTAAGGTATGACATCATGGAAAAGTAGGCATATGCCTTAGTAAAATCTTTGAAAGAATTCAGGACATACATACTGCACTCCCATATTATTACTTGTGTACCCAACAGTTTAGTAAAGGATATTCTGACTCAACCTGACCTGGAAGGAAGGAGAGGCAAGTGGATAGTGGCCATGTTAGAATATGACCTTGAAATCAAGCCTACAAAGCTGATCAAAGGTCAGGTTCTTACAAATTTGATGGCACATTTGGACTGCGACGTTGTAGGAATGAATTTCATTGTTGATCTGTCGGAATGCCCCGAAGAAGGAAAAACTGTGCAGGTGCCTCAACAATTCATCAACTCACCATGGTATGTGGACATCATCTACATGTTGGAAAATCTCTAGGCCCCTCTAGGCATGATTAACACTAAGGCCATATTTCTTAAGCTCAAAACAGTTAATTTCTACATTGTGGACAACTCATTCTACTAGAAAGATACTGGGGGAATATTTTTGAGTTGTTTATTGGAATATGGCGGAAAGCGGGCCATACAATAATTTCACAACGGAAACTGTGGAGGACACCACTATTGTAATACCACCACACAAAAAATCCTGAGGGAAGGTTATTATTGAACTACAATTTTTGCTGACGTATATAAGGAGGTCTCCTGCTACCAAGAATGTCAGATCCTCGACGGGAGGAGAAAGTTGCAGCCCTTGTCACTAAAGCCGATCTCATATGAAGCACCTTTTATGAAGTGGGGTCTAGATTTCATAGGAGAGATAAACCCTCCATGCTTTGTGCAACACAAATGGATACACACAACCATCGACTATTTCACAAAATGGATATAGGTGATCCCCACGAAACAATGTACCGACACAGTCAATATCGAATTCCTGGAGACGAACATTTTGTCGAGGTTTGGATGTCTCGTTAATATCGTTATAGATAATGCAGCTACATTCAAGTATAATAGGATGGAGAAATTCTACTAGGATTATAACATAACCCTAGGGCATTCCATGATGTACTATCTGTAACGAAACGGGTTAACGAAATCCTCGAATAAGAGCCTGACTAGGATTATTAAAAGACTTCTGCAAGAAAACAAGAGAGCATGGAATAAAAAGATCATCTACGTGTTGTGGGAAGACCATGTCACTACCAAGAAATATTTATTAGTGTTTCCTTTCCAGATTATTTATGGCACAGATGCAATTTCCTTACTTCACTGGGACCGCCCATCACGAATATCTTGCAAGAATAGGAGGCTGATCCAAATGTTTCACAGAGGAGGATTAATCAGCTAATTCACATGCACCAGGAAAGAGACCAGGTGTATAATCAGTCGCAACTCCATCATGAAAAGATAAAGAAATCTTTTGACAAGCATTCTAAGCCAAAATATTTCTGGTTGGGTGACATAGTTTTGAGATGGGATGCAAGAAATGAAGGTAAAGGAAAGCATGCAAAGTTCGACCACCTTTTGACAGGTCCATTCAGAATCTACAATCATAGTGGAAAAAATTCTTATTTTCTAGAGGGATTAGATGGAGAAAGTTTTGATTGGGGCCTTGTAAATGAAAGTTTCCTAAAATATTACCTGATGGAATAAAATCTATTTAAGTCATTTTTCATTGTAAATAGTCATTTTAGTTTTCGTCGAGTTTGTAGGTCAGCAAAAAATTGAAGCCCAAAGTGAAGGACCTAAGTTTATGTTGAATTCTTAGAAGTCACGTCGATAGTTTTAGTTCATTTTTCCTAGTGTCTAGAGTTAAAATAAAGCCCAATGGTCAGGCACCTGATCTACTGTTTTTTTCTAACTCACGGGGAGGATAGCATCCCTGTTGGATCTAGTTGTTAGCATGACCATTTTTCTTTCCAAATTTAGAGTTGGTTTTAAAGTCACGTTGTGACCCATGCACCCGAACATGTGAATTCAGGTACATAACACCGCGAGTTTGAAGTGAGTAAGTGTTTGGTTGTCCCTTGGAAATGAGAAGGGATGGCAGATTCAAAAATTGTATAAGAGGTATGGGTATGTCTTTTCCAATAAAGTCAAGTCCTGTCAAGAAACCAGTCTCTACATTCCTTAGGTCGAGTCAAGTGGTTAATAGAAGTCACTTCAGAAAGTACAATAGTTAATATCAGTTCATAATGGAGGCTGAGGGAATTAAAAATCACAGTGTTCGTATCATACATGACCAGCAAACCTTATCACCTATATCCTACATGCGGTTATTTTCCATGGAAAACCTGCAACTTTACTTGGAACATCTCATCACCATGAATTCAATGTCCTCCAGCATGATTTATTCTCTTGTCTGATTTGTTATAAATCTTGGATGCTCAACATTCTATTCAGTCACAGAACTAGACCTAAACTCTATTTGCAATTTCCCTTGCCAGTCTAGTGTGATAAGAACCTTCCCTCTTGTGCGTTTGTTGGATACACTATGCACAGATTTCACCTTGGTCATGCCATGGAGACCTCTCAGAGTGCAAGGAAAGTCACACATAATAGTATAATTGTAAGGTTTGAGCCCCAAAGGGATTGGGATTCATTCTCACCTGCGACAAGCATTCCCAAAGATGTAAAAGGAACTATTCTCTTACCTGTAGAGAAGACCAGATAAACTCACAGAAAATATGAAATGGAGGGATTCAAATAGGAAGGGAATATAGTAAGAACCCCCTCTCCCTAGCAACAAATTCCTCTAAGGAGGGGCAGGCCGAGAAAAAAATAGGAGATCGTGGAATATGGAATTTTAGAAGAACCATGCGTCAGATTGATAGCTGAAGAATGACTCAGGCACGCCATCCGGCTAGAACCTACTGGGGGATCGAGCTGCGAAGATAGGAGTAGAATAAGGAGAGTGGATATTGCAAGAGAAAATGAGCAATTTCCATCTTAGCAATTGAAGCAAGCGAACCTGGCCATCCCCGAGCTCTATCAGGAAAACATGGAATTAAGGCAACAACTAGTGACAAAGGCCACGTAAGCGTCCGCAATGCAGGGTTGTGAAGGGAACATGGAATGGTTGAAAAGGAATCTCAAAGAGGTGCAAGACACCATTGTACAACTACAAGAAGCAAAAATATTGATGGAGGGAAGGCATGTGGAACATTCCAGATAATGTGAAACGACTGAGAAATAAAGCCTGTGTAGCTCTCGCAAAAGTGCAGGAAAAACATGTTTAGCTGGCACCCGTCTCTGCACCTGCTAAAGATGAGACAAATCTTGGTATTTTTAAATGATACATTTCTTTGAAGAACGCTACCATTTTGATAACGACCATGATGATCTAATAGTAGCATACTGTGTGCAACTCTCAGCAAATGATCATATCATAAAAATCGAAGCCATTATGTAGAAACAACAAGCTCTTGACAGACACATGTTCATCGGGACACTTTCTCAAAGGAACACAATGACACATATTTTCTCCATGCCAAAGCCTGACCGACGATCAGATCCTGTGGCGAAACTATGAACAATCATAAGTAAAAAGATGTGATTATTGTCTATTTTTGGAAAAACACTATGTGAAGAGTCTCCAACACATGTTGCTCAGTTTTCCTAGTTCTAAGGGTTAGCATTTAGGAAGAAGGGTAGCCCAAGTGGCACCCTCATTTATATATTTCATCCTTTTGATGTAAGCCAAGTTGGTTGGCAAATTTGGTAGATGATAGCTATTGTATGTAATCTGAGTTTTGACCAGAATTTAATGCAAAGGTCCTATAACTTGATGAAAAGATTCTACTTGTAATAGTTGGATGTATTGTGCTTCTTTATTTGCTTATGTGCTTTCCTGTTATCTTTATTTCATATCTCTTTCTATCTATTTTGGAATGAATTATCGAACCTACAGATTCATTGCACAACGCCTCTTGTTCATGCTACTTAGAAAAAATGTTTTCCTCTAAAGCTAACTTTGAATTCATCCACAACGGTGCTCCTGAGTTACTTCCTGTAATTTCTCTCACCACACATTATGTTTTTACACTTAAGTTTGTTTCTTGCCTAGTCTTATCCTCTCAAGTCTAGTCACTGAGTCATTTGTCCTGTCTCTTCCTCAGATCGACCCCATAGCCCAAGTCTTATCTTCCTACGCCAATATAATCAGAACCCATTTTATCATAGGTGTTAAATCTAGCCATTGTTTTCAAAGTCATATCCTACATGGAGACCATGCCATTTCTGAGAGATCCCTCTCTAGATCCGAAAGTATAGTTTTCGGGTCTCAAAGTTGGTTGAAAAAGTTACCTTCATCGTCTATTTATCAGCCAAACAGATTTACGGAGTGCTAACACCTCTAAATTTTTGAAAGAATTTCTAATTTTGTGGGATGCATGTGGATGTTGGGTTTAGGCATGGGAAAATCCCAGAAGTCAGGTTGAGTCATTATAGGTGTGTTTTGGCAAGGAGAGACAACAAAGAATTGGGAGAAACTTCCAGGGAGTGATTCCAACTTAGTTTTTGGCCAAACCAGGTGTAGGAAGAGCCCAACTAGGGGTTTTTGGATTTTCTTGAGCCATTGAAGTCATCTATTTCTCATTCTGAGCATTGTAGAGAACTAATTTTGATACTTTGATCATTAATGAAAATGATCCATTGGAAGCTGGACCAGGAGATGTAGCCCAAGAGAGGGATGAACTACTTTATCATTTTTTTGCGTTAATGTGTTTACTTTGATGGTTGTTTATGACTGTTTATGCTTCTCATTATTAAGTAAAAAAAAACTCATTAATTTTTATGTGTTTGTAACTTGATCCTATTACCCAAGAACATACAAATTTCACTTGCAATTTTAAATAGACTCAAGCCTTTCATTTTCATATTAGTTTGTGTGTTCAATGTGTACTTCCATTATTTTGTTGTATGAATATGGGCATTTTCATAGTATTTTTATTATTTAAATTCATATACAGTTCAAAAAATGTTTCAAGTGTAGTTGTTGAGATCAATTCCCACTTCTGAAACTTCCCTCCCCTTCTCTATTTTCCCAACTCTTTTTGTCCTTTTATTTTCCCTCTTCTATACCTACCCTAGTTCCCCTTTTCTTTTTTCCCTTCTATTCTCCCTTTCTAGTTCTTATACTTAGTCAATTTTTCAAAACAAAGGGCTCGCGGGAGGGATCGCGGGTTGGTGGATGGACTCGCAGATCCTCATATCCATCCACACTCACATCATGAGTCCAACCGACCACCACATTATTCTATACTTCACCATTTTTTGTAGTCGCGGGTTCCCGAGTTGGCGGATTTCAAGCTTTCATATCCCTTGTTCCATGAACTACATTTTGTACCCGAACGATCTGCAATCTACATTTTGACCATTCGATTCCCCGAGATCTTGAGTATATCATCCCTCCTATGATCAGTTTGAATGACCACATTATAACACTTAGCCAATTCTTAACCTTTTGTAATGGCAAGTTCACGAGTTCTCGAGTTAGCGGGTTCACAAAAGTCCCAAATGTTATTTTCTTCTATCTATCCCTGCCACCTTCACGCTATTCCCAAGATGCATTTAGTATGGTTTAATGCTAATAACTCATCATGCAATTCCCATAAATATTGTCTTTAATAGGTGAAGGGCTCAAGGAATTTCCTTATTAAACCACATTAAAGCATGATTTGTGGAAGATTATATATTATCTCTGAAGCGCTCATTTCAAATATTACCTAGATTAAAAGAATGCACTCGTCAAATTATAGAAGAAACAACTCGAAAAAAATTATGTGGGCCTACTTTGAACATTTTGGACAAGAGGACCATAATTTTTAGTGGTCTAGAGAAAACTCTTATTATTCATCCCCTTCTGCTGAGAAGGAAGTAATCTAGACTTCCATAATTGCTTGTGCGGGTTGTGTTCCTGAAGTTTTTAACTGCAATGAATTGGTTTCCTGGTGTGCCAAGAAATATAACAAGCCAGTGGATGATTCAACTCCGAGACCATTCTCTCATCGGTCTTTCACCTCAAGTATTTTGTAAAATGTTGAAACTCCCAAAGCCGACACTCACCTTCAAAGGTGAAGATTGCAGGGACTTCTTGAAAAAACATGACAACAACCTATATATATTACCTGTATTATTGGAGAATCACATGGCCATCGCTGAACATATTACTTGATTGCAGGTCAGCCTTTTCAAAAACCCATTTCGGTAAATTTCCTGGTTATTTACCAGAGTTACGGGCCAAGAAAATACTGTCAGCATTTCCCGTATGATTATTTATATATTATACTTTATTGTTAAGGAGAAGACCATTTTTTACTGGGGGAAGTTGATTTCCATTGAAATATCTTCCCAATTGTCTCAATATAAAAGGATAAGAAATTATTTATGTCTTCTTATTTGGTTTTCATGATAGCACATTGTTGTCAGTTTCCTAAATTGTCTATATGCAAGAAGGTGAATTGTGAATTTGACCCTATGATCTTTCCGTACCAAGCATTATGGAGGCACAAAGCTTCCCTACATTTTTATGAAGTTTTCAATGAATTTGTCTCGGTTCTTAAAGAGTTTTTGTTTGGATGAGATACCCCAAGAATATATTCTCAAGCTAATAAATTCCTGGATAGAAAGGGGACTTTGGAAAAAATGGAGAATTACAATGTCATCAGGATTTTTGGTTCCAAGGAAAATCCTTCCTTTATACCATGCCATATATCTGATAAAATGTTTGTTACAGAATTTGCAAGGAAATATAGCTTTTGGCTGCACTTTTTTCATGAAAAATGAGAAAGGAAATTCACTCCTTTGCCTTGGAAAGTTGGTGATTTTGTATTCAATAAGTATGAACAAAATTGATAAATTTACAAACCACTTCCACAACCTGAATATCAAGTATGCTGAAAAGATAATAGGATTTGACCCTAACGAAATATTTTTGGAATATTTGTGGAACATGGGTTTTAGAAATTCATGTTTCTACACTATTTTAGGATAAGAAGAAGATAATCACCTGGGAAACCCTACCCACACTATTTGTAACTTAGAGACAGTACTCAGTACAAATGAATTGTACAAATAGAGAGGAAAAGGTCCCAGCGAGAAGAGTGCCCAGTCCCCAACTGTCAACCCTAAGACTACAACACCTCAGAGCAGTTATTTAGCGGCCCACCAATCTAAGAAGGTAATCAATAGTAGTTCAAGCAGAGGAGGAGATAATAACCCCCCTCTAGGAAAAATTGAAATCTCACATAAACTTCCTATGAGGAAGAAGAGAATCACATATAAAGTGACATCAATATGTTTTCCCTCGAATATATGTAGCTCAAGGTTGACATTGAGAAGATGTTTCCTAACATTGAACAGCTAGGAAGAGCGGCCCACCAAAATTAGTCATGGGAAATTGTTGAAAATGAGATACTTGATGAAGAAGAATCATTTGTGTTTCAGATCATTTGTTTTTATAGTGAGTCTAAAAAATTAATTATTAAGAAGAGTGATGTGAAGAATAAAAATGGGAAATCACGTTCAGAGGTTAACCTAAGAAATATGCGACCTTCCCAAATTTCCATAATTCATAAAGCAACTAGCGATGCATTGGACAATTCCATTAATGGTCTCGAAGCAGAAAATACAAAGTTAAAGGAAAGGATTAAGGAACGTGAAGAGACTTTGATGCCTCTTCCACTCCTTTCCATCCCTTTGGAAATTGTTGTACCCACCACACCCACAAACAAAATAAAAGGATCCTCAATATTACTCACATCGTCCAAGAGCTATGTGGAGAATAATATCAAGAAAATAATGGCATTGATTATAGAAGCTTGGGAAATTTCAAAAAGAATTATTTGTTTTGGCTCGAGACCACATTACTTCCTTGAATATGTACAAGATGACCTAAAAAATGATGAATGTTTCTACCTTGATTCCATGGTACCCTTTAGTATTAAAGTTTCCAACATGTTAGAGTTAAAGAGAAGAGATGAGGACCTTCCCTCTCCAAGTCGGATCAAGCAGTTGAATTCCTGCTGGAAAGAGAAAATAAAGAATATGAACAACATCGTTCAAGTGTGAAACCAAGCCATAACAAGGAGATAATAGTGTTATAGAAAACCCCCCCTACAAACAGGTGATCTTCCCTCAGACTCTAGACCCCTAATACCGAGACAAAAATATGCAAATGGAAACCAACATCCCTTTAAATATAGTTACGATAATCAAAAGAAAGAGAGGAAGAAAGTATGATGTACCTTATTCTAAATCTTGTCCTTTCTCAATCCAATCTGAACTTGATCTCCAAGCTCCTTATCATGACACGATATTTGCAATACAATGGGCAATGAAGAAAACACGGTCTTCTTATTCTATCAAGATTAGTTTAAACCAAATTCATCTGTAATAGACAAGCATATGAAACAATAAACAAACTTGAAGGAAATAGGCCAAGCATATATTAATGAGAACATTAAAAAGACACTTACAATTTGTATATGCAGTTGCAGCAGCCTCTCCAAGTCGTCCCCGTCCATCCCTTGCACGATGCTCTCAAGATCATAGGTTTGATATCCAAAATATTTCTCCCAAGATCATAATTTTGATACCTCAAATACACATTTCCTTCTCCATGGAAAATATCTCATTATATAGGATTTGGAGGCTTAACCACCATGGAGAGAATCACTCATCAAATCCACTAAAATGGGACCTCCAAGATATTTAGGGAGAAAATATTTCTTAAGGATTTTAGGGAGGAAATATCTCTCAAGAATTTTAGGGAGGAAATATCTCTCAAGGATTTTAAGGAGGAAATATTTCAACCATCCATGATATCCTCAACCTCCCCTAAAAAATAGGAAACCAAATGTGAGGTGGATAATCACACTAAATTAATTTCCTTTTCATGAATACTAATAATAATTCATGTGCACATAGTATTTTGACCTTCATATAATATATTTCTCCTCCACTGACTAGGGATTGTGACATATGTTATTTCATGGTGTCAAGGTGTATGCGACACTTAGCAAGGTGAATATGACACTTTTACGACATGTGCGACACTTAGGGTGAGGTACCTAGGTGTGGAAAGTTGATGTGTAACAGTATGCCCCATAAAGTGTGAGGTAGTAAGAGAATCTGACGGTCGAAACACTTTACTATTCTTCAATGCAAAGGCGTGTATTTGGAGAACTTGGAAGAAGCTGCAAACAACCATCAAACAATATTAATATATGTTCCATTTTCGAGGAAGGCATACCTATGCTTGGAATATGAGATGAATCAAAGCATCGTCGTCGACCAATACACTGCGGATCCATGAAAAATATTGATTAAGGATATGGCCACCATAGTTACAATGTGGATCGATACCTCCATGACATGAATTGATCATAGCCATGAAAAATACAAAGTGGATCTACGAGATGATAAAAAATATCCATGGACCAATACAATATGGATCTATGTGACAATATATATATCAGTATACTCAAATGATCTCCTTTGCAGCCTGGGAAAAGTAGATAACAGAGTGAATGCTCATCCCAAGGTCTTCATCCCAATCCTAATGTGGTACGAATCTAACCATGTGAATATATGTTTTGATGTCAAACATGGTAGAAACCACATTATTATCGATCATTGATGTATACTGTTAACACGTGCAAGGGAAATCACCAATGATGTCAATGAATCCCAAGGTACTCTAGTACATTCCAACGAATGTGAATAAATGAGCTAGGGTCAAACATTCATGAAATCATTCGATCAAAGTTCAATGATGTAAACCCACTGTCGAAAGTGAGGAGGCCTACCATTAAGGCATGCAGGTCCCAAGTTTCTAATTGGTTTCTAAGTCTAATTCCCAGATGATGTGTTGAATTTGATAGGAAAAGACTCGTCGAAGGAGGGCCTTAATGTATCCCCCATCATCGACATGAAACTGACACAGGAAAGTGATGTAATATGGTGAATCAAATGAGTATGGATTGACACAGGAAATAGAAACTGGAAATACTGTAGATGGATGGTTTTAAGTGAAACTTCCCTTGAACATGATGAGGCACAACAACTGAATTGGAAACATTGACTCAACGAGTACCAAGAATGTAATGTGACAACAATAAGAGTACTCTTTGACTGGATGAAAAAGTATGGTGACACATGGAATTTGTATGACTCAGAGACAAGTGAATTACCCAACTGTAAGATGAGACGCAAATAGGTTCCATGTTCAAGGGCGACAAAATATGTCATAAAGGATTCTCAAAAACTTAACCCACTTCCTTAAATTCCCCCCCCCACACAGATAGATGAGTACCTCTTTTTCATTTAACGATCTTGAGGAGGGTAACACATGCTCGATATAACTCACCTTTAGTAAGTTCCTCTTCCTTTTTTTAATGAACTGGAAGAAGTAAGGGTTAATTCCTAGATGGGTCCTTCAATGTGTAGTTTAGTGAGTCCATAGAAGGAAAAATCAGTGGTTTTTCATGTTTAGAGAGTCTGAAAAGAACTTAAAGGTGACTCCAGAGTTTTCATTTTCGTAATTTTAGTCTCACGAGGATGAAAAAGAGATAAACTACCACTCACAAGATGCCCTTTCAAACCTTTTAATGAGTGTGAAAGGAAGCAAGATCACTCAACAACCTTTTCATGTTTAGAGAGTCTGAAAAGAGATTAAAGGAGACTCTAGGGTGTTCCTTTTTCGTATAACCTTTACAAGTACAAAAAAGAGATAAAAGTATACTCACTTACATTCTCATGTATTTTTGAGTGAGATAAAGAACAAAGACTAAGCTTGGTAACCTATTCTCATGTATTTACGAGCATGAGAAAGAACAAAGACTAAACTCAGAATTGGTTTCATTTTTACACAATATTGAAACAAAGCTAAACCATGCTTGTAATTGCCCAACATAATTTCCAAAGTTTTTAATGGATACCCATGGTGGTTGGTATTTTGCCCCTAACTTGCGAAGCTAGCAGCTTAAATCCAGAATGATAATCAATGTTGGAGACATGCCCCCCCCAAGCTTCATTTCATTCACCGACTTTGAGGCTGTCACCAATTTTTGTACTAGATGGAGAAAAAGGATAATGGTGGATCAAAGAAAGGTTCACATATGATACCTAATGATTGACTCGACTTGAAATCTATGATATCTATCGAAATACTCGACTCAACATCTATGATATATAGAAAAAGATGTGACTTGATAGGAGAGGCAACTGTTTTAGTTTTTAACGAGCTTGACATAGAAAATGAACTATGCTCGTGGCTCCAGGTTCAATCCATGGATTTTTGTTTCATTTTTTAACAAGATTTATATAGAGAAGAAAAAACTATCCTCGTATACCTCCATTTCATTTTTTAACTATATTTCCACAGAGAAGAAAAAACTATGCTCGTAAACCTTTGTTTCATTTTTTAATGAGCTTTCCATAGAGAAGAAAAAACTATGCTCATGGCTCCAGGTTCAATCCCCAGATTTTTGTTTCATTTTTTAACGAGATTTCTACAGAGAGGAAAAATATGCTCAAAACCTTTGTTTCATTTTTTAATGAGATTTCCACAGAGAAGAAAAACTATTCTCGTGGCTCCGGGTTCAATCCCCATATTTTTGTTTCATTTTTTTAATGAGCTTACCATAGAGAGGAAAATTATGTTCAAGACCTCTGTTTCATTTTTTAATGATCTTTCCATAGAGAATAAAAAACTATGCTCATATATTTTTTTTCATTTTTTAACGATCTTGCCACAAAGAATAAAAACTATTCTCAAAGATGGTTTCATTTTTTATTGAGCTTGAAATCAGAAAACCATGCTCAAGACTCTGGGTTCAATACCCAGTTTTTTGTTTCATTTTTTAACGAGCTTTCTACAGAGAGGAAAAATATGCTTGTAGCTTCTTCTTGATCATGGCTTCCAAGAGGACAATTCTCTGAAAGAATACATGTCAAAGAAAAAACTCCATTCATGGTTTCTGTAACATACCCCCGGCCACCAACAGGCCAGGGAATGTCACTACTCAAACACTTAACTTAGTTCTGACAACATATTGTAACACCCCAGTATTCAATTGAGCTATGTCAAATAACTTTTTCTCTTCAAATGCATATATATATATATATATACACACAGGCATACATACATATTGAACTACATTCAATTTAACATATACATACAACAATCTAGCAGAAGCTTCACATATAAAGCATAAACAAACAGTTGCATTCTGTAAATATACGATTTTCAGGATGAATTAACAATAAACACATACATGTAGCGTACACAGGGGTATACCCTTAAACATATAGACAGTTATGATTGTTAGCCCTTGACCAAGTTTTGATGTATACTTGGTCATATTTGACCATTTTGGGACTGCGACAACTTTCCAAAGATGGAGCGCAATGCGAAGCAAGAAAAACCTATTTTTTGGTACCTTTTAGGGTTTTTGGGTTGATGTAAAGGGAAAGGGATTTCGGCCCATGGGATTACCCACATTTAGGCCCATTTTGTAATCTATAAATAGATACTTAGGCAATGTATGTAGGGGGGACAACTTATTGCAAATTTATAGCTAAAGACTTAGTGCTAGTAGCTAGATCTGTATGATCATATGTGCATCACAAGTGCTCCATGCATGATTGTAAGCAGATTGGAAGGCTAAGTGCAAGTAGTTGTGGTTTTGTGTTGAGTGCAAGGAAGAAGGATCTAGCGAGATGCACAAATCTTATGTCCTATACGAAGTAAGGGTCATTGAAGCTCTGTGTTGTAACTGCTTGACTGAGATAATATAAAGAAGAATACTTTGTGGACGTAGCCCCAGGGTGGGGGTGAACCATTGTAACTCTTTGTAATGTTCTCTATGCTTTGACCTAAGTGTTGCCTCCTTTTGGCTAAGTGCTTGTTGTGATTAAGTAGATCTAGTTATGCTTTGTGCTTATGATATAAGAATGAATGTTAGATCTGATATATAAAATGTTTAGTGCTTGATTTGTTGAATCTAATCTATGTTTTGTGGCTAAGTAATGAATCATATTTAGTCTAAGTATTCATTGCGATGCTCTATGCCATCTACGAAGTACCATAAGGGTTAAATATAGATGAATGATCTATGTTAAGTCTCTTGTAGTATATATAATCACAGATCGATGTCCCAGTTAAGGTTTCAGACACTTGAGTCTTGAAACCACCCCTACCTCTACCTCAGGTGAGACGTCATCTGATTCACAAGTGTTGCCAAAAGGGCCAGTATTTAGGTATTTTTTGGTGCTCTCTTGAGCATTGAACCCTAGGTCTACCCCTGTGCCAACAAGTGGTTCCGTTGATGGGACCTGAAACTATGATTGCTGGGAACTGAGGAAAAATAAACGTTGTGCAAAAGAAATATCTGTGTGTAGATTTGTTTCCCTAGTGCACAACTTTTTACTTGACCTATGCAGCTTTGTGCCAGGAATAAGGTCAGATCTGAAGAAAGGAAGATCAGATCCAAAGAAAAGAAGCAAGATCTGAACGCTCTGTGCTCTAAAAAAAGTAAAAGTGGAAATTTTTGAAAGAAAGAAGTCAAATCTATAGAAAAGAGGTAATATTTGTAAGCTCTATGCTCTAATAAAGGTAATAATAGTCAAAATTTCTTAGATCTAGAAGCTTTGTGCTCTGTAGATAACTAATTTTTTTTTTCTACAACATGGATCTAGGTATGTTTGATAGATTATGTCCTAGCTTAAAAACTAGGGCATTAATAGATGAAAGAAAGTTTGATATGAATAGATATGATGAGTATAAAGATATTATGTTATATCTATGCATATAAAGAATGTCTAGACTAACAAGTGGATGTAGGATCCTAGAAAGAAATTTTTGCAGGCCATCCATTATGATCCTAGCGTGCGGTACAAGAAAATTTGGGGATCATTTAAGAGAAAGAGAGGATTAACTCTTTGTTACAGTTGTAGAAGACCAGGCCATGTTGCTAAGGAATGCCCTAGGAGAAACCCTAGCTTCCTCTGTTGTAAAGCTATGGACCATGAAGTATTGGATTTCCCTAGAATGATTGCTAGACTTGAAAAACTGAATATGGAACAAGCAAACTCTGAAGGAGATCAAGAGACTAAAATTATGGAAGAACCCCAAAAAGAATCAAAGATCATGTTACTGAAAATAAAAGAAACCCTAGATGATCATAAGGATGTCAGTTTGTCAGAAATATTCAAAGAACAGGAGAAAATTGAAGTAAGAATAGGAGACTTTGACATTGACTGTGCCCTAGATGAGGGAACACCGATGAATATTATGACAGAAAGAACTTGGGAAACCCTAGGAAGACCTTCTCTGGTCCCTTCACTAGGAACCATTGGATTATTTAAAGGCAAAATGGTAACCCTATGTGACAGAATTACCCAGATAGCTATGAATACCCATGGAACTTCGACAGAGGAAGAGTTCGAAGTTATCGGATTTATTGAGGACCATTCCCCATTTCCATCTTTTCTAGGAAAGATCTGGATTGAAAAAGACCAGATCCAGAGGAAAGAAGAAAAGGAAGCCCTAGAACAGAAGAAGCAAGAACTCATGGAATTTATGACTAGAAGGATTGCCTACTTTATGGAGGAACAATAGAACAGATCTCCGTTGTTAAACATCAGGAACCTGGATGTTGAAGCTATAAGAACATTAGAAGAAACACATAAGACCGAAATATCTAACCCATATGATGAAAGGGTATTACCCTTGGATCTAAGGAAAGATCCTAGGTAGCGCAAAGTGACTATGTCAAGAGAAGATAAGATTCAGAATGGAAAGAGGGTGACCGAGACTAAGCTCACTGGGAAAAAGGCTAGGAAGCTAAGTAAGAAGAGGGCCAAAATTGGAAAGATATAGATGACTCCAGAAGGAACTTTGTTGAAGGAAAACTCACAAGAATTGGGCTTCGCCGAGATATCAGAAAAACGACATCTGGCACTTCGCCATAGACCAGTAATATAGTCGTTGGACCGAAATACCCATTCAACTTCTGCCTCAAACAGGTCGAAAAGCAATTATGGGTTCCCACTAGACCGTTGAACAACAACAGAATGGATAGAATAGAGTTAATGTAGACCCCATATCTGTTGAAAGCAAACCATTTCTAAGTTTCCCTACTTAGTTTTCCATGCCACACACCGTGCATACTTTTTCTAAGTGAGAATTTGAGCTCGAACCTTGAGACTAATTCACCCTGTGATCATTGCCTTCTTTCTTTACTGTTCATCATAATCTCAGCCATCATTTTCACACCTGAGCTAGTGGACCCAAGCTTGTATGTCAGACGAGCTCAACGCTGTTGAGCAAGTAGTTGAAGAATTTTTGACTGACCTAATGGCTAAGAGAGTCATGTCAAAGAGAAGGATGTTTGCAGGTGTGCAAGCATCATCGTCAGGAGGAGTCCAAGCTTCTCTCTCCACTACTCATGGCGCAGGACCTTCCAGAACCACAACCGAGACAAGAACAAATCACAAAGATGATATTGCAAATGCCAAGATGATCCCGCACATTTTGTCGGCTTACATCCCACCTTTGAGTGGAAATATTAATCATGATAGTGTACCCAGAGACTTTGAGTACAACTTGGTCACCGTGTATCTTCGGAAAGGAGTGCGTGCAATACGTGCGGACCAAGATAAGCTCGCAGCACTAAAATTCAGTGATTTTAACATTGGGGATCACAAAACCTACAACATGTTGGTTCCGCATAAATACTTAAATAATACCAAAGTTCGTAATCCTAATATTGTCCCGTAGCCCTAGACCCAGAACCTTGCACAGTCCACACTGCTCAACGTAATGAATATCCCTCACTTCGACAGATACCAGGAAGTCAACACATGTGTCAGGTTGCTGATGTCTTGCTACCACGACAGATATTTATGGTTGGACCACCGCATTATTGTGGATCCGACTCTAATCAATTGGATCACATGAGTTAGCATGCAAGGCCCTGACCCATAGGACTTTTACCCAGGAAAGACCTCTGACCGAGCACTAGCATAGTGGATAAAGGAAACTTATGGTGATGTAGAGAAGGGCACGCAAGGCTACAAGGTAGCCTCCATCCATAGCAATGTAGTGCACCTTACATGTCAGTTGATCACGAGAAAATTAGTTCATAAGAACAGACCAACACAGGTGATTAGCTTCGTAGTTGACCTCGTAGGGAAGTGCATCGAGGGATTATAGATGAATTGGGCACATTATCTCGTCAACCAGTTAGAGTTGGAATGCAAAGGTGCACAATACTAAGGGTATGAGTTCCACTTTAGTTGGCTACTCATACTCATCGCTTTCATCACTTGGGAGCTACCAGAGGGAGCCACTTTCCTAGAGATCGAACCTTTTGAACCACTGGCAACAAAGTTCTATACGTTGTGGTACTCTAGCAACATTAACAAGCAGTGGCAGTCTAATGATGTCTTCCACACCTACTTCAACCAACTAAAAACTGCAATTCAGTATACACCGTGAATCACCCCAAACGTACTTCATAAGTTTACACCTTTGATGAAGTTTAGCATTGATCACAACTTCATCTACATTACAACACGCGGTGATGAACATAAAAAACAACTCCAATCTTACTACAAGATGATAGAGGACAACTTGGAGTAGATCACGAAGGAATGGTCAGCAGACCTACTTGTTGTAGCAGACCCCATAGATATGTCTAACAAGGAAATCCCTGAAACTATGTCAGATACACCTGGGCTAAGGACTAAAAAAGATGATGAATTTGAAGATGTCCTTAGCACATCCGTGAAGACTGCTTCGATATCACCTACACAGGGAGGTGATGGTGACGAGCTAGGTGGTATAGAAATGGAGAAAAATAGAGGTGAAGTGACTCCACCAAGAGAGGAGGAGGATCCCTCCCTGAAAATAAAGATGACACCACCAAAACCCTCCTCTCGATAGAAAGCTAAGGCTACCCAAACCACGCTTAAAACTACCCTTACCCCAGATGACTTTGACTTATTAATTGATGCACTGAATGGCATTTCACTCGAGCTCGTAGAAAAGAAAGAATCAAAGAAGGAGGATCTCTTCAACCGAATCAAAGGTGAACTCAAAGAAGTGTGTGGTAGGCACTCCAGTCCAGCCAAGCAATGTCTACAACACCCTTGATAAGAGAAACATCAGGAACAAGTGATGAGCCCACACAGTTACACCAGATCATTGATCAAGTTGAAGCTCACTTCGATGAGCTCAAGAAGACACAACACAAGCCACCTAGGCTTTGATGCAAGAACAGACAACAATTCTAGAAAAACAGAAGGAGGCAGAATGAGAAAAGATTTACCTGAAAGTGAAGTGGGATGAGGAAAAGGCACAATTCCTAGCAGAGCAACTTGAAGTCCAGGAAAGGATTCACAAAGCACTGCACTCTATGACATTCATAGAGGTGAAGATGGAAGACCATCTCCCATAGCAGGTGACCCAACTGGAAGAAGTAATCCAGCAACTCCAATAGCTCATCATGGATCTATATCTCTGCATCATGCCCAAGACCCCTCAGGAAATTATAGATCTAAGAGAGGCCACTGCTCAAAGCACAGTTGGCTGGTTAAAAATCTTTGCCTTGGAATGCAAGAAACTGAGCGCTAGAAGTGCCCAGACTTATGAGACCCTCGAAGAGATTCGAGAATTGCAAACATTGGAGGCACAACTCCAAGAACCCAAGCAACATGCAGACACACTACAGGAATAGCTAAAGATTTTGACCCTGGTAGAAATAATGAAGAGGTTTGCATAACAACACATAGCCCAACAATAGGTACATGCGCTGCAAAGTAAAGTGATGGAATTATCCCAATGACTTCAGTCGATCCAAGATAAGGTATGTCAATTGTTCGTTGAACTTGAAAGCCAGGAAGATGAACTCGAACAGGTTGTCATCATTGTAGAACAATGCATGGAAGGACCGCTCAATGACACAGTGATCTAGGATCTTACTGAGCAAGAGGTTGTCGCACTACAGCAGGTCGAAGAAGCTCGAGGCATTCGAGGCAGAATTGAATAGACCTGAGTGACTCGGGATGAGTCACATGTGAGTGTTAGGGGCATGTTGGCCCTTGACCAAGTTTTGAAATATACTTGGTCATATTTGACCATTTTGGGACTGTGACAACTTGCCAAAGATGGAGCGCAATGCGAAGCAAGCAAGACCTATTTTTGGGTACCTTTTAGGGTTTTTGGGTTGATGTAAATGGAAAGGGATGTCAGCCCATGGGATTACCCATGTTTAGTCACATTTTGTAATCTATAAATAGATACTTAGGCAATGTAAGTAGGGGGGACATCTTAGTGCAAATGCATATCTAAAGGCTTAGTTCTAGTAGTTGGATCTATGTGATCAGATGTGTATCGCAAGTGCTCTATGCATGATTGTAAGGAGATTGGAAGGCTAAGTGCAAGATGTTGTGGTTTTGTGATGAGTGCAAGGAAGAAGGATCTAACTAGCTACACAGATCTTATGTCCTGTGCAAATTAAGGGTCATTGAAGCTCTATGTTGTAACTTCTTGATCGAGATAATATAAAGGAGAATACTTTGTGGATGTAGCCCTAGGGTGGGGGTGAACCACAGTAACTCTGTGTAATGTGCTCTATGCTTTCACCTAAGTGTTTCTTCCTTTTGGATAAGTGCTTGTTGTGATTAAGTAGATATAGTTATGCTCTGTGCTTATGATATAAGAATGAATGTTAGATCTGATATATAAAATGTTTAGTGCTTGATCTATTGAATCTAATCTATGTTTTGTGTCTAAGTACTGAATCATATTTAGTCTAAGTATTCACTGCGATGCTCTATGCCATTTTCAAAGTACCATAAGGGTTAAATATAGATGAATGATCTATTCTAAGTGCCTTGTAGTAGATATAATCACAGATCGGTGTCCCAACTAAGGTTTCAAACACTTGAGTCCTGAAACCACCCCTTCCTCTACCTTGGGTGAGACTTCATCTACTTCATAGGTGTTGCCAAAAGGGCCTGTAGTTAGGGATTTGTTGGTGTTCTCTGGAGCGTTGAACCCTGGGTTTTCCCCTATGCCAACAATGATCACACATGCAACAAAACCCATAAAATAACACATAAATGACAATGCAACATGTAAATGCATCGCATAATCGGTACTTATCTTGGTAGGAATGTTACCAACTGCGTGCAGACCATCCACAAGCCTCCTAGCCTTAGAATACATTGCTCATCACTCTCAACAGTGAGTCACCCCCAAGTTGGGACTAGACTCCACCCCCAAGTTGGGACTAGACTCCACCCGAGTAAGGGATTCCTAACCAGGCTAAAGGTACACAGTCAACTGGAAGGACTCCATCTCAGGTGTTCACTCAAACACAACCTACAACCTCTCCTTCCCCACATGCTTGTCCCAAGGAAGTGTGCCCCTTCTCTTCTCAACAGTCCTTCGGCTACCCCACTTCCCTTCCAAGGCTTCAGTAACAGGTTGAACCGAAAGTCTCAGAGCATTGTAGCCATAGTTTAGCACCTTTGGGAAATTGATCCCCAACAATTCTCTCACTCAGGTAATTGCTCATGGGCCTGACAACCCGCCTCTTCAATTTTTCTCCCAAGCTGACAGGTACACCAACAGGAATGGTTATCGATATGGTCTGGGTACGGTGGTAGGAAGATATGAGGATAGCTCAAGGACTGATGGAATGTATCACGGATATTGGTTCTCTAGTCGAAGGAAAAATGGTAAATATTCTCAGCAATTCCTCCACCCCNCTCCAACTTGACACTTGTCATGTTGGAAGCTACTTTGATACACTTGTCCCCTACTTTAGGACTTAGGATAAATTAATTATCTGTACTTTATGTTTTAAAAAATATTAATATAATATTTATTTTCGGCTTTATGTTTAGCTTAGCCCTTTTCTTAACTTTAGGCCCTCCCTATCCCTATTTGGTGGAATCTAGTCCCCCTTCTCTTTTAACATGTTCGGTCTACGTGCAACGATTTATTTTATATTAATCATGAGACATATACAAAATAGGCACATTGGCCTTTAATATCTAGGTGCTCTAGCCTAATTCCAAAACATAAGCATTCTGGCTTATAATCCTGGCTCACTGTTAGGACCACACAATGTACCTTTTTGCCCATACTTTTTTCCACCATTACACTCTTTTTCACTCACATTTAAACTCATATTATCACTTTATCCTATCTTTCCAAAGGTATACAACGTCTCTTATCTTTACTATACGTTTAATCTGTTTTGCGTATAATTTTACATTACTCTCGTACTTAACCATTGATTAGAAATGTATAAGTGTTGAAACAGTTCAAACTGCAGATTAACATTTGAGGCATGTTGCTGAAACAACAACTCACAAAAGCTGTTACACAGTCCATGGTCAACGATGCTGAAACACAGAAGATGTTACATAGTCCATGGTCGACGATGCTGAAACACAGAAGCTGTTACACAGTCCATGGTCGATGATGCTGACACGCAGAAGCTGTTACACAATCCATGGTCAACAATGCTGAAACACAGAGGAAGCTATTACACAGACCGCGGTTAACAGCAACTCACATATATTGACTACAACAGTTGCACCGTGAGCCAAGCATCAACCATCGCTGCTGCCTGAGAAGTGCTGAAACAGTCAAAACACAAATCTCATGGCTGAAACAGCCTGCGATTTGTGATGTCGAAACAACATACAACAACAATAACAAGAAAGAGTTGTTACTCCATTCATAACAACAACACCTCACTCAACACTCGTAATAGCATTCTGTTGTGGGAGACTAGGATATCCTATTTCGGTTTAGAAAGTCGAACTGACTAAGAATAGGACTCAGATATACACCTGTAATTTATTGATCAATTGTATCGAAGGGATTCCCCTCTTTAAATAAGATAAATCACCATTCGAGAGGATCCCCAGTTTTTGTACTAAGAAGGGTTTACAGAGAAGGGTGTACTTCATTTTTAGATTGTAATATGATACATTGATAGATGAATAAAATATTGTTTTGAGCATCCTTCTCTAGCCTCTTCATTTCAGGGGAATCTTGTGAGAAGGGAGGGCCCACCTTCTTCACAAGATTCACCCGTTAGCTTTATAGTGTGTTAGTGTGATCTCTGTTTATGCCTTGATTAATTTCTGTCTTTCTGAAACACTACTTTAATGAATTCTACTTTGTTGAAACACTACTAAACTCTGTCTTGTTAATAACTCTGCTTTATTGAACGTTACATTGTTTTCATGTGGTTCATGCTTGGGTAACTGTTAATCATTTTAGTTAGCAATCTTGTGTGCTGAATTTATGAAAGCTTGCTAATCAGAGACTTGTGCTGAAGGTTCCTATTATGGGAAGGAATTAGGGTCTTGTTCTTTGTTAGAAATAGTTATCCTTCAATTATTTCCATGAGTGTGCTCATCAGAGACTGGGGCTGAAGGTTCCTACTTTGGGAAGGAATTAGGGTCCTGTTCTCTGTTAGAAATAGTTAGCCTTCAATTATTTCCATGAGTGTGCTAATCAGAGACTGGTGCTGAAGGTTCCTTCTTTGGAAAGGAATTAGGGTCATGTTCTCTGTTAGAAATAGTTAGCCTTCAATTATTTCCATGAGTGTGCTAATCAGAGACTGGTGCTGAAGGTTCCTTCTTTGGGAAGGAATTAGGATCATGTTCTCTGTTAGGAGATAGATAGCCTTCAGTGTGCATTATTTCAGTTAAGCAATAATTTCATGAAGTGTGATGATCGAAAATAGGTGCTGAAGATTCCTGGTTTGGGAATAGGGTCTTGTTCTTTGGTTATAGAATAGTTGGTCTTTTCTGTTGTAGTATATTGTTGTTATTTTAATGTAATCCAGGATTCTTCAATTAATCATTTCTTTAAACTTTGAGCTCTGCAATAGGTAGATTGCTTTTATGTAATTCAAGTTAGAAGTTCAGTTCATTCAAGGCAAGTGTGATTAATATAGTTTCCTTTACTACAACTCTAGGCTGCTTTTGAAATTGAGCATATATAGTGTGTGGTTACCTTTGAAATAATCAAGCTTCCCTAGGTTGACAATTTATGTAGAACTTGATTGTTTAAATTAAATAAGCAATTATAGTGACCAACATTTTGGCGCCGTTGCTGGGGAAGGTAATTATAGATTTCAAAAGCACTTATGATTTTTTAGATACAAAGATTGCATGAGAGGATGTGGATACCCCAAAGATACTGACCCTACAGGTGGCAAGGGTAGTGGAAGAGGAGGAATAAAGACTTACATTAACGAGATTATATCAAAGTCTGAATCTGCTACTCAATGACCAAACCTTCGGAAACAAAAATCCCAGCCTTCATTTCAAGCAAACTTTGAAATATGGAAAGAATTTTGGAGTCCTGAGACAGTCCAGAAACCAGCAGGAAACATTGAGGACAGAGCAAGCGCAGCAAGGGAGCAGACAGAAGAAAACATGTATGAGTACAATGAAGAATTGCATCACGAAGAATAGGCAGGTCCTGAAGGAGAGGTAAATGATGAAAACTCTTTCTCTACATTAGGATTTCCTATTGGTAATCTTCCTAGAGGGGTAGCCCCCATGAATAACATTCCACTCTTAGCACTACCTAATTTTCATGGTTTGTCTTTAGAAGATCCTAATGAATTCCTTTTTGAGTTTGACATATTATGCAGAAGTTATGATTACATTTCCAATGCTCAAAAGTTAAAGCTATTTCCAGCAACATTAAAAGGAAATGCACTAAGATGGTTCATGAGTCTTGGAGGCCAT
>SNQJ01S0010086.1:396213-411436 GCA_010110895.2 Picea sitchensis | reverse complement strand
AGGACACTACTCAAAGCACAGTTGGCTGGTTAAAAATATTTTCCTTGGAATGCAAGAAACTAAGTGCTAGAAGTGCCCAGACTTATGAGACCCTCGAAGAGATTCGAGAATTGCAAACATTGGAGGCAAAACTCCAAGAATCCAAGCAACATGTAGACACACTACAGGAACAGATAAAGACTTTGACCTCAGTAGAAATAATGAAGAGGTTTTCATAACAACACACAGCCCAGCAATAGGTACATGCGCTGCAAAGTCAAGTGATGGAAATCTCCCAATGACTTCATTCAATCCAAGAAAAGGCATGTCAATTGTTTGCTGAACTTTAAAGCCAGGAAGATGAACTCGAATAGGTTTTCATCATTATAGAACAATTCCTAGAAGGACTGCTCAATGACAAAGTGATCCAGTATCTTACTGAGCAAGAGGTTGTCGCACTACAACAGGTTGAAGAAGCTCGAGGCATTCGAGGCAGAATTGAATAGACCTGAGTGACTCGGGATGAGTCACAGGTGAGTGTTAGGGGCATGTTGGCCCTTGACCAAGTTTTGAAGTATACTTGGTCATATTTGACCATTTTGGGACTGTGATAGCTTGCCAAATATGGAGCGCAACGCGAAGCAAGCAAGACCTATTTTTGGGTACCTTTTAGGGTTTTTGGGTTGATGTAAAGGGAAAGGGCTGTAGGCCCATGGGATTACCCATGTTTAGTCCCATTTTGTAATATATAAATAGATACTTAGGCAATGTAAGTAGGGGGGACAACTTAGTGGAAATGCATATCTAAAGGCTTAGTTCTAGTAGTTGGATCTATGTGATCAGATGTGTATCGCAAGTGCTCTATGCATGATTGTAAGGAGATTGGAAGGCTAAGTGCAAGATGTTGTGGTTTTGTGATGAGTGCAAGGAAGAAGAATCTAACGAGCTTCACAGATCTTATGTCCTGTGTGAAGTAAGGGTCATTGAAGCTCTATGTTGTAACTTCTTGACCGAGATAATATAAAGGAGAATACTTTGTGGACGTAGCCCAAGGGTGGGGGTGAACCACAGTAACTTTGTGTAATGTGCTCTATGCTTTGACCTAAGTGTTGCTTCCTTTTGGATAAGTGCTTGTTTTGATTAAGTAGATATAGTTATGCTCTGTTCTTATGATATAAGAATGAATGTTAGATCTGATATATAAAATGTTTTGTGCTTGATCTATTGAATCTAATCTATGTTTTGTGGCTAAGTACTGAATCATCTTTAGTCTAAGTATTCACTGTGATGCTCTATGCCATTTTCAAAGTACCATAAGGGTTAAATATAGATGAATTATCTATTCTATGTGCCTTGTAGTAGATATAATCATAGATCAGTGTCCCAACTAAGGTTTCAAACACTTGAGTCTTGAAACCACCCCTTCCTCTACCTTGGGTGAGACTTCATCTACTTTGTAGGTGTTGCCAAAAGGGCTTGTAGTTAGGGATTTGTTGGTGTTCTCTGGAGCGTTGAACCCTGGGTCTGCCCCTGTGCCAACAATGATCACACATGCAACAAAACCCATAAAATAACACATAAATGACAATGCAACATGTAAATGCATCACATAATCGGTACTTATCTTGGTAGGAATGTTACCAACTGCGTGCAGACCATCCACAAACCTCCTAGCCTTAGACTACACTGCTCATCACTCTCAACAGTGAGTCACCCTCGAGCTAGGACTAGACTCCACCTAGGTAAGGAATTCCTAACCAGGTTAAAGGCACACAGTCAACTGGAAGGACTCCATCTCAGGTGTTCACTCAACCACAACCTACAACCTCTCCTTCCCCACATGCTTGTCCTACCCAAGGAAGTGTGCCCCTTCTCTTCTCAATAGTCCTTTGACTACCCCACTTCCCTTCCAGGGCTTCAGTAACAGGCCAAACCGAAAGTCTCAGAGCGTTGTATCCATAGTTTAGCACCTTTGGGAAATTGATCCCCAACAATTCTCTCACTCAGATAATTGCTCACAGGCCTGACAACCCGCCTCTTCAATTCTTCTTCCAAGCTAACAGGTACAAAAATAGGAATGGTTATCGATCTGGTCTAGGTACGGTGGTAGGAATATATGAGGATAGATTAAGGACTGACGGAATGTATCACGGATATTGGTTCTCTGGTCGAAGGAAAAATGGTAATATTCTCAGCAATTCCTCCACCCCTCTCTTCCCCCCGACAATGGATGATCCCCCCAAAGGAACTAAGTCTCAAAAATAAGTATGCATGTCTCCAACTTGACACTTTTCATTTTCATAACTACATGGGTCCACATGGTGATACATTCCTCCTTAGAGACTTAGGATAAAATTAATTATCCGTGCTTTGGAAGCTACTTTGATACACTTTTCCCCTACTTTAGGACTTAGGATAAATTAATTATCCGTACTTTATGTTTTTAAGAAATATTAATATAATATTTATTTTCGGCTTTAATTTTAGCTTAGCCCTTTTCTTAACTTTAGGCCCTCCCTATCCCTATTTGGTGGAATCTAGTCCCCCTTCTCTTTTAACATGGTCGGTCTGTGTGCAACGATTTATTTTATATTAATCATGAGACATATACAAAATAGGTGCACTGGCCTTTAATATCTAGGCGCTCTAGCCTAATTCCAAAACATAAGCATTCTGGATTATAATCCTAGCTCACCATCCTATAATTCATATCATATACATAAAGGTTCGTTGACCTTAATACTGGACACACATTAGTTACTACAAGCGGTATCCTCAAGTTTATGCGCTCTTTAGTTACTGTGCGCGGTATCCAGAAATGTGCACACTACATCACTTTACTGCGCAGTATATGCGTGCACCATGCCATGAAAGGTGTATTACAAAAATGATGTCCAAACATATCACTAGCTTAAATATGCTTGGATTACATTTTCATTTGGGTTCGACCGAGGGATATTACAATCCCCTCCCCTTATTTATGCACTGTCCTCAATGCATAATGTACCCATATACAACAAATTTTTTATTTTTTTTTCAAAAAGATGTGGGTATTCTGGCCGCATTGCATCCTCATGCTCCTAAGTAGCATCTACAAGTATGTACTAGGTCCATTAGACCTTTACAAGCCCTATGACTCTTTTCTGGAGTTGTTTGATTTTCCGGTCCAAAATGCGCACCAGATGCACTTGGAAAGTGCCTTCTTGCTCCACCTGAATAACATTCTAATCAATAACATGATTATCATCAACATCAGGTATGTATTTCTTTAGCAATGCTACATGGAATACATTATGAATATACATAGATGCAGGCAATGCAATCAAATAAGCAACTGGACCAATCCTCTCTAGGATTTCAAATGGTCCACAAAATCTGGCTGCCAACATGGTGCAGCTTCCCAACTTCAGGGAAATCCTGTAAGCTTTCACTTTCAGGAAAACATGGTCACCCACTTTGAAATTTCTCTGGATTCTATTTTTATCAACATAAATTTTATGTATGTCTTGGGCATCTTTCAAGTTCTTCTTAATTTTTAACATTTGGTCCTCCATCTCCTTGAGCAACTCTGGCCCGACTACTATTCTATCAGCTGGTTTATCCTAGCTTATTGGGGTATTTCACCATCTGTCGTAAAGTGCTTCAAATGGGATCATCTTCTATGATGCCTTATACCCATTGTTTTAAGCGAATTCTACTAAATGTAGGTAGTCTTCCCATTTTGATGGTTTATCCATCACATACATTCTCAACATATCTTCTGTCACTATATTCACCCTCTCTATCTGTCCATCCGACTCAGGATGGTAAGCTATACTAAAGCTCAGATTCATTCAAAATCCTTTGAACAATCCTTTCTATAAATTCAAGGTGAATTTCGGATCTCTGTCAGACACAATTGTTTTAGGAATTTTGTGCAAACATGCCACTTCCTTCATGAAAATATCAGCAACATCTGTTGCCTTGTGAGTAGTTTTTAGTGGAATAAAATGGGCATCTTTTGTAAGATTGTCCACCAACACCATAATCGAATCATGTAGCTTGCATGTTCTGGGAAATCCCGTAATAAAATCCATTTTCACCACTTCCCACTTCCATTCAGGAATGGGCAAAGGTTGCAACGATCCTGATGGGTGCCTATGTTCTACTTTAACTTTCTATCATTCCATACATCTTGCAATGTATTCTTCTATATCTCTCTTCATACCTGGCCAAAAGTATTGGCTCTTGACCACTGCTATGGTTTTCTGATATCTAGGCTGCCCTTCATAAGAAACACTATGCATCTCATGCACAATTATACATTCAAGTCCTGGACATTTCGTACAAAAATTCTTTTCTTGTGCAGCAGTATTCCATCTACTCCCAACTTATAAATATCCATCTTCTGTGGTGTCTTACCTTTCTATAATTTTTCTATCAATTCTTTGTATTACAGGTCTATATTTGCAGTCTCCATAATTTTTATTTTAACATCAGTCTGCTACATGCTAATGGTTGTAGCATGTAGTTCATGCACCCTCCTACCGAGTGCATCAACCACTTTATTTTCTTTCCCCTTGATATTCTTTATATCAAAGTCATATTCGTTTAGAAATTCTAACCATCTTCTTTGCCTAACATTTAGATTTGGTTAATCAAATAAATATTCCAAACCATTGTGGTCTGTTCTTAGCTCAAACATTTTCCCCATGAGGTAGTGTCTCCATTTCCTCGAGGCATGCACTATGGTTGCCAACTCCAAATCATGAGTGGCATAGTTTCTTTCATGCTCCTTCAACTTACTTGATTCATAACATATCACAAATCCATTTTGACTGAGGACTCTACCAAGTCCTTCATTACATACATCTGTGCATACAATGAAATCTTCATTTGGGTCTGCAATCCTTAGTATTGGAGCACTTGTCAATAATTGTTTCAAATGTTGGAAAATCCTTTCACAGTCCGACGTCCATTGAAACTTTATACCCTTTCTTTGCAAGGAAGTGATTGGGTGTGCTATCTTTGAGAATCCTCCAATGAATATCCTGTAGTAGCCTGTAAGGCCCATGAATGATCTGACCTCTATCACATTCTTTGGTGCTGACCATTCTCTAATGGCTTCTATCTTCTCAGGATCCATTGTTATCCCATCCTTTGAGATGATATGCCCCAAATAATGAATTTGTTTCTGATAAAATGAGCACTTGCTCAATTTGGCATACATCTAATGCTCCCTTAATACTTGCAACACCATCCTCAAATGATGTTCATGATCTTCCTCTGACTTAGAGTATATAAGAATGTCATCCAAAAAGACAATGAAAAACTTGTCTAAATATTCTTGGAAAACACCATTCATTAAGCACATGAGAACAGCTGGTGCATTTGACAACCCAAATGGCATCACTGTTAACTCATAATGACCATACCTTTTCCTAAAGGTGGTCTTGTTGATATCTTCCTCCTTAATTCTTACCTGATGGTATTCCAATTTGAGATCTATCTTTGAAAATATCGTTGTATCCTCCAATTGATCAAAAATATCATTGATCCTTGGCAGAGGATACTTGTTCTTTACAGTCACTTTATTCAACTATTTGAAATCAATGCACAATCTTAATGTTCCATCTTTCTTTTTCACAAACAAGACTGGGGCACCCCAAGGTGATACACTTGGGCGTATATACCCCTTTTTTAGAAGTTATTCAAGTTGCATTTTCAACTCCTTCAATTCTAGTGTACTCATTCTGTAAGGAGTCTTTGACACGAGAGCTTCTCCTGGTGTCAGATTTAGAGAAAAATCAATGTCTCTCTTTGGGGGTAGTCTTGGTACTTCCTTGAATACATCTTCAAACTCTTTCAGGACTTCATAATCCTCCAAATTTGGCACCTTGTCTTTAGGTGTATCCTCCATATGAGCTGCAAATATTTGACATCCTCTTCTCTAACATTTCTTCAGCTACAATGCTGAAATTTCTCTAACAGTTACTTCCCTGGGAATTCCCTGCACCTTCCTTTGGTTCCCTTCTTCATCCAAGCAAGTGAATTCTTTGTTATGACAATCCAATATATCATGATGTGGGTCCAACCAATCCATCCCAATTAAATAGTCATAGGAACCTAAAGGTAAGATGTTCAAATCTGCCTTGGTGTTCAGTGCATTCATGTCCATGAGACATGACTTAACCATATCATTAACCTTTCTTTTGGTTCCTGTAGCCAGCTGTACCAAACAAGATTTTCCATGCTTGCTTCTTAGAAATTGTAAACTTTATACCATCTTAGGATCTATATAACTATGACTAGCTCCTAAATCAATTAAAATAACAATGGTTTGGTTTATAATCATACCTTCCACTTCTATCATGTGTGACTGATATTCTGCTTGCTTGTTATCCAGGGCTGCATAGATCCTTGGCACATTTCTTCCCATGTCCTCCACTATTTCATCTTGTTGTACATTATAAACATTCCTTCTGTTTTCACCTCTGTGAGGACAATCTCTGAATCTATAATCTCCTTTACAACCCCAACATTGAATAGGTGGTTGCCTTGGACTTTGGCCTTCTTCCTCTATTGCTTTTGGATCTTTAGGAGTTTGTGGTCCCTGTGGACTATTTCTAAAGAATGGTGGTTTAAATCCTTTCTTCCTCTGATCCAACTTGAACTTCTTTTTGTCTTCCCAAGATTTTTGGAAAGTTGGCCTTTCTTTTTGATGATCATATAGACATTTAGCTTGCCTTATGGTCTCTTCCAATGTCTTGGGATCATCATACTATATTTTTTCACTAATGAATGATGGCAATCCGCTCAAATACCTTTGAATTTTAACTATCTCACCCTTGATGAAAGATACGTACTTCAGTAGTTCTAGGAATCTTCTTTCATATTCATCTATGGTCATGCTATTGAGCTTGAGTTCAAAGAAATCTTTCATTTTCTTGTCATAATATCTCTTAGTCAAGTATTTCTTCTCAAAATACTTCTTAAATTCCCTCCAAGTAACGCTCTTCTCTCTAATGTGTTGTACCTGCACAAGTTGATCCCACCACATGGATGTCTTTCCTTTGAGTTGATAGATGGAAATTCTACCCTCTGCATGAGAAGAATAATTGTGTAATTGAAAATACTTTCTCATGCCCAACAACCATGTTTCTGCATCTTCATCCTTCTTTTTCTCACCATCAAATGTAGGAGGTTTTATTTTGTTCATTTCTCCTCATAGCTCATCCACCCCAGACCTCTTATGCTGTTTGATAGGGGATGGACTTGTGTTTCTACCTTCTCTTTTATTGGAATTCTTCGGGGAGTGATGGTGGTGTCTACTAACACTTTCTGATTTCTTTTTCTCATTCAAAGGTTTGTGACTTCTAGATTTTCTTGAGTCACTTTTTTTTCCAATTTCTTTTCTATTATGTTCAGACTTTGCAATAACTTCACGTTGAAGTCATTTTTCTACTCTTTGGCTCTCATAAGCCTTTCATTATCATCTTTATGGCTTTGGACATCCTTTTGTAAATTTTTAATGGTCTCTACCATATTCAGGTTTTCATCCCTTTCCTCTCCATGTCCATTGGAGTTTGTTCCTTCAATGTCCAAATGGACATTCCTCCCTCTTCTCTCATCTTGTTGACTTCAATTTCCCCATGTCTCTTCCATTCCTATGGATTCGGTATTGATCTGATCTAATATAGTTGTTGTTAATTCTGCAAAATGTACAGCCATTAAACTTATTAGGTTAACTAAATCAACAATCCATGTATTTTGTCTCAAAAAATATATCAGAATTATCTTTTCTGATTTCTTGGTGTTTCCACCATGAAAATTCTTAGACAAGACCCACGTTTGAGAACATAGTAAGAACTACATCATCAAGCAAAGATACATCGGTCGAAAGGCAGTTTTTCGAAACCACTTTTGCATAAGTTCCAATGTCTTGTGCTTCAATATGTTAAATCCACCATTCGTGGGACGGGTGATGGCTAGTCATATCACTTTGTCTCATTCACTTAGTACATCATAGCCGTTCGAAGTTAGGTGAATGTCGCCATGTAATGAACTCAAAACGTTTGATCATTTGAAATGGATTAGCTGAGCATGGAAACCCATCGTACTTGTGTGCAAGTCTATCAGTGATTCATGATTGAGGCTCTATAATTACCAACTCTCGAGTATGGAAGCATCATCTTATCCATCAGTGACCAGTATCCAAACTGGTTCAAACTTCTCATATTTGTAAAATTATTTTGATGCCCACACAACTAAGGTATATGGACCCAGTTAAATCCAATGAGGCTAATTATTCGAGCAACATGCTAAATTTTCCTGCGAGTACGAAGGAAAAGGTAGTCGCGCAGATACTAGTGACTAAATTTCACACACTACCTATTACTGATTCGAGATTGGAAATCAAGCTAAATCCAATCATGAGAGATCTGGTTATCAACAGACCAGCTGCTAAGAAGAAACAAAGAAAGCGACAGAAGAAAGAACCTGTCGCTGAAGCGGCTGAAAGTGTTGGATAGAATCAACCGGTCTGGTTAGATTCTTTAAAGGAGGAGCTAGCTAAGATGAAATGAGCCCTCAAATAAAATTGATTATATTTCAACTATTTTTGGACAGATGGTAGAAAAGGTAAGGAACTTCGGAGATGATAGACCTATTTGTGTATGGTCTCTTTAAATAGGGAAACTGCTATTTTGAATCATCCCCTTTTGTAATTTTGGATTTTAAATGAATATATAAGCACATAAGCAGATTTTGTACTACTTATGACAAGATTCTAACTGATGGTGATATGAATCTTGTTTCCTTTAATATTATGTGTCTTCTTGTAACTTATATTTCACTTTTAACCATCTGAATAAAACTCATAATTCATCTCACTCGCTTGAATCAATTTAAATAATAATTCAATGCAGTTGTGTATTCCTGTTTCTTTGAATACTATGTAAATTTTCTATTAAACTTAGGCTCGTCGTCTTAATTAGCCTTTCAGACGACTTTTGCACGCATAAAATTCAACCTGTGTACCTTTATTTATCATGCAAAGTGAATTTATAAGGTAAATCATGCTTCTGCACACCTGTATCTGCTGTACATTTCCTCTTCGTCGTGCCAATAACTTGTGCACACTACTTTTTTGTTGCACGCCAATATCTACTATGCATTGTTTCTATATCACACTCGGATATTCCTTATGCATTTCTCTCTATGCATTGCACCGTGCTAAAGTTAAATATGCTTTACCGTGTACAATAATTTGTATACCCCATTGAATACTCTATCGCTACCGCACACAACCACCTACGTGCACCCTTGCCTGCACTGTAGCAATACAACTCATACTCATACTGTGTGGACACCAACCAAACTTCATTGTGCCTTACCATACTGCGCACACCACGTGAACCCTTACTATGTGTATGCACCCTTACATATTATTCTTCCACACGGTGGCTCAATTTTCCATGAACGCAAATATATTGTATACCATACTATAATCAATACCATACTATAATATCATCTCCATTCAACTTGTTTGGCCCATTCAAGATCAGTGTTGAAAACTAATTCTCTGATATCATACTGTAGCATACCCCTGGCCACCAATAGGCCAAGGAATGTCACTACTCAGACACTTAACTTAATTCTGAAAACATATTGTAACACCCTAGTATTCAACTGAGCTATGTCAAATAACTTTTTCTCTTCAAATACATATATATATACACACATTCATACATACATATCAAACTGCATGCAATTTAACATATACATACAATGCTCTAGCGGAAGATTCACATATAAAGCATAAACAACTAGTTGCATTCTGTAAATATACGATTTCCAGGCTGAATTAACATTAAACATAGACATCCAGTGTACACAGGTGTATACCCTTAAACATACAAACAATTATGATCACACATGCAATAAAACCCATAAAATAACACATAAATGACAATGCAACATGTAAATTCATCACATAACTAGTACTTATCTTGGTAGGAATGTCACCAATTGCATGTAGACCACCCACAAACCTCCCAGCCTTAGAATACACTATTCATCACTCTCAACAATTAGTCACCCTTGAGATGGGACTAGACTCGACCTAGGTAAGGGTTTCCTAACCAGGCTAAAGGTACATGGTCAACTGGAAGGACTCCCTCTCAGGTGTTCACTCAACCACATCCTACAACCTCTCCTTCCCCACATGCCTATCCCACCCAAGGAAGTGTGCCCTCTCTCTACTCAACATTCCTTTGGCTACCCCACTTCCCTTCCAAGGCTTTAGCAATAGGCTAGATCGGAAGTCTCAGAGCGTTGTAGCCACAGTTTGGCACCTTCGGGAAATCAATCCTCAATAATTCTCTCACTCAGAGAATTTATCATAGGCCTGACAACCCACCTCTTCAATCCTTCTCCCAAGCTAACAAGTACACCAACACAAATGGTTATCAATCTAGTCTGGGTACGGTGGTAGGAATATATGAGGATAGCTCAAGGACTGACAGAATGTATCTCGGATATCGGTTCTCTAATTGAAGGAAAAATGGTAATATTATCAACAATTCCTCCACCCCTCTCTTCCCCCCCCACCACAATGGTCAATCCCCCCCAAAGGAACTAAGTCTCAGTAATAAGTATGCATGTCTCCAACTTGACACTTGTCATGTTGGAAGCTACTCTGATACACTTGTACCCTACTTTAGGACTTAGGATAAATTAATTATCCGTACTTTATCTTTTTAAGAAATATTAATATAATATTTCTTTTCATCTTTAAGCTCTCTAGCTTAGCCCTTTTCTTAACTTTAGGCCCTCCCTATCCCTATTTTGTGGAATCTATTCCTCCTTCTCTTTTATCATGGTGGGTATGTGCATAGTGATGTATTTTATATTAATCATGAGACATATACAAAATAGGTTCACTGGCCTTTAACAACTAGGATCTCTGGCCTAATTCCAAAACATAAGAATTCTGACTTATAATACTGTCTCACCATCCTATAATGCATATCATATACATAAAGGTTCGCTGACCTTAATATTGCACGCACTTTAGTTACTGCATGCGGTATCCGCTGACCTCAAGGTTGCGCACTCTTTAGTTATTGCGCGTGGTATCCAGAAATGTGCACACTACATCACTTTACTGTGAAGTATATGTGTGCACCATGCCATGAAAGGTGTATTACAAAAATGATGCCCAAACAACTCACTATATTAAATGTACTTGGATTACATTTGCATTTGGGTTTGGCCGAGGGATATTACAGTTTCTAGGAGATCTTCGCTGGATGAAAGAAAAGTACTCTGAAACAAAAACATGTTGATGAACTCGATAATGGTAGGGAAATATAGCTCTAATAGCCCTATCGAAGATATTACCATGTCAACTATTAGATCTATGCTAGGATAAGAGAGAGATTCACTCTCATGCGGGGTTGAACACATGGGGCAGGTCATTACATAATTTACCTACGGTGGGGCGTACATCATTGGCATCTATGGATCGTTCAAGAAAGGTGGATGGTTGACCATTAGATAAGGTTCAATGAATGAAATTTGTTTGATCATTACTATGTTTCCATTGTGAGGGAACCACATCACTCGAAAGAGAGTGGACACAAAATCTCTCATAATGTAGACATAGTCTTTCCAAAGGAGAAAGTTAAAGTCCAAGGGGTCGTGAGCTACCATCACATCTACATAGACCAATTTTACCCCAAAGTACCTAGAAACTGAGGAAGGATCCCTAAAGGTTGACTAACTCTTCTATCAAAGGTCAACAAATTCTGAGTCACGGGCACAACCTGTGGAGAAACAAAAGATTTCCAAGCATCCATAGATAAGATGCTAATGTAAGCACCTTCTTCTATTAAAATGTTAGGAATATTCCTATCACAAACCTTCATGGTGATTTGGAAAGACACGTAAGAAGGAAGACAGGGTTTTGTCAAATAATTCCAATTAATAGAAATCATCAGATTGCTTGAAGGGGGTGCCATCGGGACGGGTCAAGTGCACCCTTGTCTAGGTGAATCAATATTAATGAGGTAGAATTGAGTGACATCCTCACTCTTTGAATGAGGATTGGGATCGATCGATGACAGAACTAGATTGACCACTTTGGTTGCACTCTTCAAAGGAGAAGTGGGATCAACTGATGGCGGAACTAGATCAACCACTTTGGCACTCCTCAAGGGAGGAGTGGGATCGATCAATGACAGGACTGGATCACCCACTTTGGCACTCTTCAAAGGAGGAGTGGGATCGATCAATGAAGAAATTGGATTGACCAATCTGGCACTCTTCAGATGAAAAGTGGGCCTAATCGATAATGGAACTGGATCAATCACTTTGGCAATCCTCAAGGGAGGAGTGGGATCGATCGATAAAAGAACTGAATCAACCACTTTGGTTTCACTCTTTATATGAAGAGTGGGATTGACTGATGATGGAACTAGATCAGTCACTTGGGTTAGTGGTTCAACCGAGGATGAAACCATATTGATCACCTGATCAACCAGACTAACTGGGGATGGAATTCAATTGACCAGTCCATCAACTAATGATGGTTTGGAAAAAATCTTATGATAAACATTTGGAATTTTTTCCAAAATATAAGAATCCTTCTCCATACTAGGGAAAAGGTGAGAGTAATGATCACCTTCGCATAACAAGCAAGGAAATTTAGTAGTTCTCTTCTTCTTACCAACCTTAATGTCACTAGATGACGAGGTCTCACCATCATGTCCCACATGGGCTGATGATGTGGAATACCACATTTCTAAGACCTTGGGGAGACCAAGGTAATCCCTCATAAATTTGATACCCTTACAAATCCTGCAAGGGTACTTGGGCTTATGGGTTGTTTGGGTGATCTTGGAATCACCAACACTCCTAGCATGATTAATAGTAACTGGTTTGTATCCAACATATTTGGAAGTGGTTGGAAGTTTGGACCCTTTCTTATTTTTCTTCTTCTTAATAATCCTTTCCTTCTTCTTCTTATTCACCAAGTCACTAGCTTCAGATCTTTCACTTGGTGAAGAAGATGAAACGGGAGAAGACCTTGCAAGTGAAGAAGGTGAAGAAGATCTTACTGGTGAAGAAGGTGAAGGATCAACATGAGGTTTATGTTCTTGGGGCTAAGTGCTTACAACCGAATCACTTTCTGCACTCAGGATTACTGGAGTGGAAAAAAACCATATCGATAACCCAATTGTGAGACCTGGAAAGCTCAAAGTAGTGATGTAAGGAGGACCAACCTTTTTGTAAGAAGGAAAAAAAAAAGGTTCCCCCAGAGCAGGGGTTGCTTCATTGGTCATTCTGGGAACTGACATCATTAAACACATATCCAACCTAGAGTATTCTAGGGAAAACAAACAACACACGCTAAAAATTTAGGAAGCAAGCAAACAAACAAAACCTTCTCACATTGAACACACTAGTCAGTGATGAAATCCAACGTCCTGGGAACAATGTAAGAAGAGGATGAGATAGAGAGGGTGGAAAATTTATGTTGATGACCTTCTTAACTGATCTGAAAATGATAAAGGCTTGTATTCTTGAAAATATTTGCAAAAATTTATTTAAGTGTGCTTATGCAAAAGGATCAATTTGCAAACACAAATTTCAGAGAATAATACACATTCAAGATGAAAATAACATCCAACAAATACAGTGAATAGTAAACACATAACACAACAAATGATAAAGGAGTTCACCCCTCTCTTAGGCTACATCTCCTAGTCCAGCTTCCAATGGAACTTTATATTATTTTCTCAAATTGCTAAAATATGTGTTTTACAATGCTCAAAATGCCAAATAGATGGCTCCAATGGCTTCAGAACGTCCAAAAACCCCTATATGGGCTTTTTCGGCACCTGATTTGGCCAAAAAATGAAGAAGATAGGATTCATGGAAGTTCCCCTTCAAACTTGTTGTCTCTAGATCGCCAAATTGCACCTCTGTGTGTCCAACCTAGCCTCTGCACATTTTTTCATGCTTAAACCTAGCATCGAGCACATAACCACAACATGCGTGCAACTGTAGAATGGTTAGGGAACCTAGCCCCCTACCCACAAAGGCATTAGACGTATGGGTCATGTGACTGCGCCCCCCCACACACAAAAGGGCTAAGTCCAAAATTGAATGAACAACTGACAAGTGTCGGCACATGGATTAAACCATTGGCAATTTTAAACTCCCGCGCAATGTTTTAACCATCAGTCATATGTATTGACAACACAACCGCGAGTTGGGGCTAAGCCCCGGCCCGACCATGCGCCGAAATATACACCAGTTCAAACTTAAATATATTTAAACCCATTTATATAATAAGAACTAATGTGTGGGCTATTGGTAGCCCATGCCATGTGAAGGCGCTCCTACCTTGGCGGGATGTCCAGGGTTTGATCCCCATGAACTCCATATAATTTTAAACAACCAATCAAATACAGTTCCACGTGGCAGCCCATGTCTGGACAACGTGGCACCTTCCCACTTGTCAAAAATGTGCCACGTGTTGAGATATGATTTGACCTCACAACTACCAATTGTCTGCCAACTCATCACCTGCCATGTCAGTGTACGGCCCTGTCACGTCAGCGTATGGCCCTGCCACGTCAGCAACTGTACGGACTGTACAGTCAGCAATTTTTTTTTGCTTGTTTGACAATTTGAACAGAATGCGATATCTCACTCATCCGATGTCAGTTTGAACCCATTCAAGTTGTGTTGGGTTCATGATGACGAGGCCTCCACACATATTTGATTTGAACCGATTCTGAGCACTTTGAATTTTGAGCAAAATTTGATCCCCTAGATCACACCTCCCCATTGGAAAGCTTTTGGACCTCCAAAAGTCTACTTTCAGTCTATATGAAAATGAGGGTATAGTTCCCTCACCTTCCCAACCTCAATCCACTTGGCTTTGCTTGGATTTGTGCTTTTAAGACCAATTCGAAGATATTCCACATTTCCCCGTTTTGAAGTTCTCATTCTCTTGTCAAGGACTGTGTCTTCATGCAATTTTGTAAGATATTCTGGGGAGATCATCTATAGAAGGAATCTGAACATGTTCTCCTTTATCATCAATCAAAGGAGGCTCATACAATTTCAAATTCTCAACATTAACAACTGCATACATTTGCATATAAGGAGGTAAATCCAAATGGAAGGCATTGTTACCAATCTTCTCAAGAATCTTGAAAGGACCATATCTAATTGGTTTCAGTTTTTTACC
>SNQJ01S0010086.1:347164-362626 GCA_010110895.2 Picea sitchensis | reverse complement strand
TATGAGATCTATTTCTAACTTGAAAACTTTGATGTTAAGTTGTTGGTACATGGATACCGAATTGAAATGATGATTGTATGCAATTACATGATGATAATGCATATAAATGTATGAGTTTGTGTTACAGACTATTCTACAGGTTATGGGCTATGAAATAGCGAAGGAATAATAATGATGAAAGTGAATGACATGACCACTAGCCGAGAAACAATATGGTATGAATCCTTGTATGTGAAATTATACTGGTTTGGATACATTGCTATGATATGTGGACTAGTGCAGGATTTCAGGAGATGAAACTACCCAAAATCGAATAAACGATGACAAAACTCCCAGCAACATGGTGCCATTATATATTTCATTGTAGGGTGTGGACCCTAGTTATGATTAGGAGGGGTGGAGGCATTTCCCACCATGTATCCTCCGAAACCTAAAGTCATGGGAGGACGGTGTTAGCTCACGCTCCCCTAGATGTGTGATGATGATTGTTAGTTTCCTGTTGGGGAGGCTTGGTCGAGATAGTGACACTTCCGCTTACGGGTTCTATTTGGAGTTAGGTAAATATAGTTGACGCTCCAATATAGTCCAGCAGAGGAAGGATAGCAATGGAAGATGGAAGTAAGTTAGGGAGGAAGGATGAGTAGCAATAGTTGAGAGTGTATGGAGATTTGTCTTATGGTGGAATTTATTGTTTGTCCTTCTAAAAAGAAAATGCATATATATATAAATATTCATAATTATGTAATGAAATTACAATTGTCTAAATAACATTGTTGATCTAGATAATTGAAATTAAAGGATCTCGCAAACATTTGATTGGTTTATTGTCTTTCATAAAATGAATAGTCTTCTTGAATGGATTAGACGCATGAGGAAATTACTATAGAGATGATAGTTATTGATATTAGTACATGAACAAGACTTGTATGTACTAGCTACACATGCATTTCTTGTGCATGTACACTAGTATGAATGAGTTTCTTGGCTTACTTACTAATAATGACAGTTATTTGTTATGAATGTGTGGACCATGTTTCTTTTCCCTTGTATCATAGAATACTTTAACTTCAGGATGAAGTTTCCTGAAGGGTTGGTGTATGTAACAACCCTAGTTAAATGATTGCTTAAGGTTTATCAAGTATAATTAATTAGATAATTAATTGTCCTAATATGTTTTAGTTAAACAATGATTATTTATTAATAATATCAATTAATTAATTATTTATTAATTAATTGTTTATATCTGTTGATTGATTAATTAATTAATTAATTGACTCATTAAAGGTTTGGGTAATGAATTAAAGGGATTAATAACTTTAATTTATTTATGATAAGACTTTACGTATGCAGGGGGGGTGAAGCATTGAGTGGAGGGATAAGGTAATAAATGGAGGGATAAGGTAATAAATGGAAGGATAAGGAAATAAATGGAGGGATAAGGTGGGTGGAATTAAAGGAGGGTAGGTAGTCAGTGAATGGGGGGAGATATGACTTGGAAGAGTCCTTCGGGAAGGGGGGATTATGAAAAATTGGGAGGAGAGGACTGTATTTTTCTGTTGGATATTTTTCTGGTTTTGGAGTTTTGGTTTTGGAGGTTGGGTGAACTGTTGTAGGGGGAACCAGGTTGTTGGGAGTTTTGGGCTCGGGGGCCAAGAATCCTCACATAATCCTGGAGCTAGGGAGCCGGAAAGGCTGCTCCTAGCTGGCTAGGTGGTCAGTCGGTTTTGGGCAGGGTTTGGTCAGAGCATCAGGCAGAGTTTTGGGCAAAGCAACAGAGAGGATAGATAGATATTGGGAAAATAGCATCAGCTAGAGGTATCTATATTCATGAATTAGCTGGGTTATGTGGTTGTTATGCAATTTATTAGATTTTTGTTCATAAATTTAAATTTTTGTTGTTTATATGTTGAATATTGAAATTGCTTATTGCTTATATGTTGAATGAAATTGCTTATTGCTTATGCTAAATAATCTTAATGTTTAAATTTACAAATTTTTTTTAGGCTTTGTTAAACTAGGTCCTTACATTGATGGATGAATCAATGGAGGAAACAATAGCATTGAGTGGTTTCACTTCTTTTTGGGTCTTGAGGAAACCAGATTGCAAGGTGTTGAAGCGAGTTTCCAGATCTTGGCTATGGGTATGAGCCATGAGGATGGATGAACTAAAAAGGGGCAAGCAGGGTCAAAAATGTTTCTGAAAAATGATATGGATGAATGTGATAAGGGCGGAGAGATGAATTCAATGGAATAGATCTCAAATAATGGTGAAAAAATTTCTAGATTTTTTTTTTTTTTTTTTACACCTGCGGAGTTATACTTCGATCTAAAGAATACTGCGGTGATGAAATCCCCAAATTATTAAACAGAAAGAAATGTGTATTTACTTGGCAACCTGAATATAGTTGCATGGCAATAGATCTGGTATGTTTTAATTTGTTTATGTTTCTGTCCCCCAAGGGTTAGGTATTCAAGGGTTCTACAGATAAGGGTTTTCCCTGTGCTATAGCTCTCTGATATATGTGTGGGGTCCAACAGTAGTACTCGGCCCAATATCTTAGGGCACTAACTGGAGGATAGACCATACGTAGATGTACTACCGACCATGTACTAGAAGTATCTTCCCAAGTGTTGTTCTAAATGCCACTATAGTAGTCAGGTGGCCGATAGGTTTATCTAAAAGAGGGCTTGAGGAAATCTAGGTCAATCTGTACACATGTGTTGTCTAATGCACTAACACTCAAAGGGGTATACTTGAGGGTTACAAAGGATGGCCAGAGATGTGTGCTTAAGAACCACTTGTATTTCTACATGTATGAATCCCCAACCATGGGTTTATGTGCATAATAGGCATATTTTTGTGGCTTAAAGATGTCGGAATATGTCTCTATCCTAAAAAAAATTCCCACAATTTCTGCCAAAGAAAGTGCTCTGATACCACTTGCAAGATAGAGATATAATAAATATCTTGAGAATAGAAGTAAAATGCTAGAAATGGTAGAATAGCAGGTAATATATCCAACATAATCTCCTACAATAACACATAAATGATATAGAACAACAATAGAAATAACACTTTGATTGACTTAATGTTCACAAGCCTCTTCAAAACCTCCAATAGAACTAGCCTTCTGTTACAACAATATCAAGCTAGGGTTTGATACCCCTCGTGTTATATTGCATATTAAATACTACAAAGAAGCATATAGAGGAAGATCCTTCCATACAGAAAGCGGGAAGCTTCTATTAGGTCTTCTTACATCTGTATTCTATTTTATTGAAAGGGGAAGATCCTTCTAGAAGCGGAAGCTTCTATTAGGTCTTCTTACATCTGCCTTATTCTATTTTATTGAAAGGCCTTATTAATATTGACCTTTATTACATCCGAATATATTGATCTACCTATGTGCGGGTTAGGACCCTAACAGAAAATGGGCTAACTGGTTGGCAAAGATACAAGAATATGATATCGAGATTAAACCTTTGAAAGCTATCAAAGGAAAAGGTTTATGTAAGATCATCGCGAATGGGGATTCAGTGAATGGAATGATTTCAATTTCATTCGGGGAAACATTAGTTGATTCAAAATGGTATGGATATATTATATTCTAGTTAAGGTCTAGGCAATTTATTGTCACCATGAACCCCAAGGAGTGAAGAACATTGAAGATGAAGGAAAATCAATATGTGATTATTGCTAACATACTATTCAGAAGAAATTATGATGGTATACTACTGAGATGGGTTGATGAAAATAAAGCCCAATAAATAATAGGAGAATTCCATGAGGGAATATGCAGTGGACACTTTTCACCTACTGCAACCACCCAAAACATAATAAGAGAAGGATTCTATTGGCGATCAATTTTTAGAGACTCATATGCCACGATAATAAATTGTTTTTCATGTTAGCAGTTTTCAAGAAAAATAAAGAGATCTGTTATGCCTTTGCATCCCATAATTGTAGAACAACTGTTCTCCCAATGGGGACTTGATATTGTTGGGATAATTAATCTGAAGTCTAGCAAGGGGAAAATATATATTCTCGCAACTACAGATTACTTCACAAAATGGAGGGAAGTGGTCGAATTAAATAAGGTTGATGCTGAAGAGCTAATTAAATTCCTCAAAGACAATATTCTATCAATATTTGGTGTCCCAGATATATTTATCACAAAAAATGGTTCGATTTTCATTGGGTTGAAGTTTATGGAGTTTTGCAGAGAATATGGAATCATCATGGGTCAATCATCGAATTAATATTGTTGGCCCTTGACCAAGTTTTGAAGAATACTTGGTCATATTTGACCCTTTTTGGGACTACGACAAATTTCCAAAGATGGAGCGCAATGTGAAGTGGAAATTAAGGAATAAAGACCTATTTTTGGGTCCATTATAGGGTTCTGGGTTGATGTAATGGGAAATGGATGTTGGCTCATGGGTTTACCCATGCTTAGGACAATTTTGTAATCTATAAATAGATAATTATTCAATTTAAGTAAGGGGGGGAGAAGAATAGGTAGTAGTGCATCTATGTGATGTATAGCTAAAGGCTTAGTGCTAGTAGTTGGGTTTGAGTGATTGGATTTATATTGTAAATGCTATGTGCATGATTGTAAAGAGATTGAAAAGATAAGTGCAATTTGTTGTAGCTTTGTGTTGAAGTGAAAGGAAGAAGGATCTAGCGAGCTGCACAGATATTTTGTCCTGTGCGAAGTAAGGGTCATTGAAACTTTGTGTTGTAACCGCTTGACCTAGATAATATAAAGAAGAAGACTTTGTGGATGTAGCCCCAGGATGGGGGTGAACCATGGTAACTGTGTGTATTATGCTATGTACTTTGTCCTAATGTGTTTATCTCTTTCTTGGATAAGTGTTTGATGTGATTAAATAGACCTAGTTATGCTATGTGTTGATGATATATGAATAAATGTTAGATTTGATATATAATATGCTTAGTGCTTGATCTGTTGAATCTAACCTATATTTTTGTGGATAAGTACTGAATCATCTTTAGTATAAGTATTCACAACGATGCTCTGTTCTATCTGTGAAGTACCATAAGGGTTAAATATTGATGAATGATCTATGCTAAGTGCCCTGTAAAATATATAATCACATATCAGTGTCCTAGCTAAGGTTGTAGACATTTGAGTTCTGCAACCACCCCTGCCTCTACCTCGGGTCAGACTTCATTTGCTTCCCAGGTGTTGCTGAAAGGGCTAGTAGTTAGGGTTTTGTTGGTGTGCTCTTGAGCATTGAACCCTGGGTCTGCCCTGTGCCAACAAATGGTTCTATTGCGGAGACCTGGAACTGCGATTGCTGGGAACTAAAGAAGAAAAAATATTTGTGCGAAATAAGCTCTATGAATAGATCTGTTGCCCTAGTGCGCAATATTCTACTTGACCTACAAAGCTTTGTGCCAAGAAAAATAGGTTAGATATGAAGGAAAGAGGTCATATCTACAAGAAATAGGTTGATACCGAAGAAAATAAGTGAGATCTGAACGCTTTGTGCTCTAAGAAAAGTAAAAGTGGAAACCTCTGAAAGAGAGAGGTCAAATCTGCAAGGAAACAGGTCAGATCTGCAGAAAAAAGGTAATATCTATAAGTTATGTGTTCTAATAAAGGTAATAATTGTAAAAACAAATTAGATCTGAAAGCTTTGTGCTCTACAAAAGTAAAATAACTGAAATTTTTTGAGTATGGATCTAGGTATGTTTGATATATTATGTCCTAGCTTGGAAACTAGGGCTCTGATAGATGAAATAAAGTTTGATATGAATAGATCTGATAGATATGTTATACCTATGCATAGAAACAATGTCTGGACTAACAAGTATATGTAGGATCCTCGAAAGAAATTTTTGCAGGCTAGCTACCATAACCCTATTGCGCAGTACAGAAGAGGCTGGGGATCATTTAAAAGAAAGAGAGGATTAACCCTTTGTTACAGTTGCAGAAGATCGGGACATGTTGCTAAGGAATGCCCTAGTAGAAGACCTAGATGTCTCTATTGCAAGGCTTTGGAACATGAAGTATTGGATTTCCCTAGAATGATTTCCAAGCTTGAAGGAATGAATCCAAGCGAATAAAACCTTAAGATCCACAGATAGTAGAAACTCAGAAAGAATCAGAAAAGGTATTGCTACATATGAAAGACACCTTGAATTATCACCAACATGTTAGGCTATCATAGATCTTCAAAGAAAAGGAGAAATTCGAAGCAAGAATAGGAGACTTTGACATTCACTGTACTCTTGATGAAGAAACACAAGTGAACATTATGCTAGAAAGAACTTGGGAAGCTATAGGAAAACCTGCCATGATCCCTTCCCTAGGAGGAACAAGTTTATTCATAGGAAATCTAATAAACCTATGTGGAAGGCTCGCCTGGATACCTATGACTGTCAATGGAACTTCAACAGAGGAAGACTTTGATATTATTAAATTTGTTGAAGACAGTGCCCCGTTTACCATTCTCATAGGAAAACCTTGGATTGATATAGAAAAAGCCAGACAAAAAGAGGAAGAAGAAGTGTTGGAACAGAAGAAGAAAGAGTTAAAAGACTTTATGACCAGAAGGACCAGGCACTTGATTGAAGAACAAAAGAGTAGATCATAGATATTTAATACTAGAAACTCTGATGTCGAGGCTAAGAGAACACTCAAGGATCCGCAAAAGATTGAGTTACCTATTTTTGATATGGAAGAAGTATTATCCAGGAATCCTAGGAAAGACTTTCGACAACATGATGTAACTAAGACCACAGAAGATAAGCATCAGAATGGAAAAATCATTACTTAGATGAATCTCACGGGGAATAAGGCTAGAAATTTAAGAAAGAAAATGGATAACACTGTAAGGTTACAAGAAGTTCTAGAGGAAACTTCGCAGACAGAAAAATTGCAGAATTGGAACTTCATCGAGATATCAGAACAATGACATCTAGCACTCTGCCATGACGAAGCAATATAGTCATTGGACCGATATAATCGTTCGACTTCCTCTCTGAATGGTTCAAAAAGCAATTATGGGTTCCCACTAGACCGTTGGACAACACCAAAATGGATATAATAGAGTTAATGAAGGCCTTGCATCCATTGCAAGCAGACTGTTGATAATTTTTCCTACTTAATACATCGCACCACACACCTAGAATAATTTTTCCTAAGTGATAATTTGAGAACAAACCCTGAGATTAACTTACCCAGAGATCATTGCTTTTTTCCCATTCAATTCGCAGTAGTCTCTGAATTCCTTTCGCACCCAAGCTAGCTGACCCAAGTTTGTATGTCGGATGAGCTCAGCATTGCCAAGAAAATCGTTGAAGAAGTTCTAATTGAATTAATGACTGAGAGAGTCATGTCAGAGAGATGAATGTCTGCAGGTGTACAAGCATCGTCCTCAGGAGAATTGATAGCTTCCCCTTCTATTGCTCGTGCAGGACCATCCCGACTGCCTTCGGAAAGATGATCTAAGCTCAAAAATGACTTCACCACTGTGAATATGATCCCAAGTATCTTGCCTAAATATATCCCACCACTACGCAGAACAGTGAATCAAGACACTATACCTAGAGACTTTGACTATGCTATGGTCACTGCGTACCTCTCGAAAGGGGTGCGCGCAGTTCATGCTAACCAGGATAAGATCACATACTGAAATTTAGTGATTTCAACCTTGGAGATTGCAAGGTTTACAGTATGCTATCCCCGAACAAATACTTAACTATCACAAAAGGGAAGAACCCAAAGATTGTCCCTCAGTAACAGACCCACAACCTCTCGCATTCAACCCTTCTCAACGTAATGAAGATTCCACATTTTGGGAGGAATCGGGAAGTAAATACATGTGTTAGGTTGTTACTGTGCTACTACCACAACGGATACCTATGGATGGACTGGCACATCATTGTGGATCCGATTCTGATCAATTGGATCACTGGGCTAAGAATATAGGGCCCTGACCCGCAAGAGTTTTACCCTGGAAAGACAGTAGATCACACTCTTGCCCAATGAATAAAAGACACATATGGCGATCTAGAGAAGGGAACACGAGGTTACAAGGTAGCCTCCATTGAAAATGCAGCAGTGTGCTTTGGTTTCCAGCTAATCGCAAGGAATTTAGTCCGCAAAAACAGGCCCACATAGGTGATCGGATTTGTAGTTGACCTCACAAGGAAGTGCACAGAAGGACTACAAATGAACTGAGCAAAGTACCTTATAAATCAGCTAGAGCTTGACTGTAGACAAGTGCAAGACCAAGGGTATGAGTTCCACTTTAGTTGGCTACTCATACTCATTGTTTTCATCACTTGGTAATTGCCAAAGGGAGCCACTTTTCTAGAGATCGAACCCTTCGAACCACTAGCCGCAAATTTTTGTATGTTGTGGTACTCCAATGACATGAACAAGTAGTGGAAGTCCAATGTCATCTTCCATGCTTACTACACTCAATTGAATAATGCAATCCAGTATACACCATGCATCACACCCAACACACTTCATAGGTTTATAACTTTGATGAAATTCAACACAGACTGTCACTTCACCTATATCACAGTGCGTGCAGATGATAAAAAAAAACAACTGCATTCATATTACAAGCCGACAGAAGATGACTTGGAGGATATTACCAAGGAATGGTCAGTATACCTCCTTGTTGTAGCAGACCCCGCAGAGATGTCCGACGTGGATAGCCCTGAAGTTATGTCGGATACACTTGGACCATGCAATACTAATAAGGATGTGGAAGTTCAAGATATCCATAGCACATCCACAAAGACTACTTCAATCTCTCCTGCAAAGGGAGGTGATGGTGAAGAACCAGGTGGCACAGAAGTTGAGCAAAATAAAGGCGAGGTTACTCTGCCTAGAGAGTAGGAGGATCCCTCTAAGAAAAGGAATATGACCCCACCAAATCCCTCATCCCGAAAGAAAGTTAAGGCCACCCAGACCACACTTAAAAATATCCTTACCCCAGATGATTTCAACTTCTTAATTGTCGTGCTAAATGATGTTTCATTAGAGCTCGCAGAAAATCAAGAAGCAAAGCAAGAGGAGCTATTCAGCCGGATCACGGGTGAACTCAGAGAAGTGCAACAGGCACTCTAGTCTAGCCAAGCAGTTTCTACGACGCCCTTAACAATGGAAACACCAGGAGCAGTTGATGAGCCAACTCAATTACTCCAGATCGCCGAGAAAGTCGAATCTCTCCTTCAAAAGGCTCAAGAAGAAATCATGCAAGCCACCCAGGATTTGGCACAAGAATAGAGTGCACATAGAGACCAAAAGAGGAAGGAAGAACAAGAGCAACTTGCCTTACAAGAAAAGTGGGAGGAGGAAAAATCATAGTTACAACAGAGTAAGGACCAGTTTCTAGCAGAGAAACCTGAAGTACAGGAAAGAGTTCACAAAGAACTTCATTCTATGATGATCATAGAATTCAAGATGGAAGACCATCTCCCACAGCAGGTGACCCAACTGAAAGAAGTAATCTAACAACTTCAACAGTGAAACATGGATCTAGATCTCCACACCATGCCTGAGACACCTCAAGAAATAAGATATCTAAGAGATTCCACTGCTCGAAGTGCAGTCAATTGATTAAAAATCTTGGCTTTAGAATGTAAGCAGCTAAGCACTAGAAGTGCCCAGACTTATGAAACCCTTGCAGAGAATCCAGAATTACAAACACTGGAGGAACAACTCCAAGAAGAAAACCAACATGTATATGTGCTACAAGCACAGTTGAAGTCCGTGACCCTAGTCGAAAGAATGAAGAGATTCGCAGAACAATGCACAGCCCAACAACAGGTACACATGATGCAAAGTAAAGTGATGGAAGTCTCTCAATCGCTTCAACCAATCCAAGAGAAGGCATGCCAACTGTTCACTGAACTTGAAATCCAGGGAGCTGAACTCGAACAAGTTTTCATCATTGCAAAATAGTTCCTGGAAGGACCACTCAATGACATAGTAATCCAAGAATTTACTAAGCAAGAGGTTGTCGCACTACAGCAGGTCAAAGAATCTTGAGCCAAGCTCGAAGCATTTGAAGCAGAATTGATCAGACCTGAGTGACTCGGGATGAGTCACAAGTGAGTTTTGGGGGAATGTTGGCCCTTGACCAAGTTTTGAAGAATACTTGGTCATATTCGACCATTTTTGGGACTACGACATCTTTCCAAAGATGGATCTCAACACGAAGCATAAATTAAGGAAGTAAGACCTATTTTTGGGTCCATTATAGGGTTTTGGGTTGATGTAATGGGAAAGGGATGTCAGCTCATGGGTTTACCCATGCTTAGGCCCATTTTGTAATCTATAAATAGATAATTAGGCAATGTAAGTAATGGGGGGGAGAAGAAGAAGTAGTATTACATCCATGTGATGTATAGCTAAAGGATTAGTGCTAGTAGCTGGGTCTGAGTGATTGGATGTATATTGCAAGCGCTATGTGCATGATTGTAAAGAGATTGAAAAGCTAAGTGCAAGTTGTTGTAGCTTTGTGCTGAAGTGAAAGGAAGAAGGATCAATTCAGTTGCACAGATCTTTTGTCCTGTGCAGAGTAAGGGTCACTGAAGCTCTATGTTGTAACCGCTTGACCGAGATAATATAAAGAAGAAGAATTTGTGGACGTAGCCCCAAGGTGGGATTGAACCACGATAACTGTGTGTATTATGCTCTGTACTTTGTCCTAATGTGTTTATCTCTTTCTTGGCTAAGTGTTTGATGTGATTAAATAGATCTAGTTATGCTCTTTGTTGATGATATATGAATAAATTTTAGATATGATATATAATATGCTTAGTGCTTGATCTGTTGAATCTAACCTATATTTTTGTGTCTAAGTACTGAATTATCTTTAGTATAAGTATTCACTATGATGATCTATGCTATCTTTGAAGTACTATTGAGACCCAAAATTGACATCCCCATTACCCTATTATACTCTTCACCTATACCTTTTTGGCCTACCTAAAGCTTGAGTGAATGACAAGAACGTTACCAATTTCCAGTAATAAGGTCATAAGGTAAAGTATGATTAATTCATGCATTTTGTGGTTTATTGAGTTAAGGAATTAAATATTTCATGTACTAATGCTTGATTTGTCATATGTGAATCTTTGACCTCTAGATGTCTAGTGTTCCTGTACCATCTCAGCCTTCTGGTACCTACGCACCAAGACTATTGTTGTTCGAATCCAGTACCAAGCCCATTGGGTACTAAAATAACATATGTTGTGATCCGGTACCAACACACACTGTTATGATCCGGTACCAATGGCCACACACTGTCATGATCTGGTACCACCTTTTGCGCACTATCATGATCCGATACCATCTACATGTTATGATCTGGTACTAATATGGAAGATCCTAATGCACTAAGTTAAGTGTCAGATCTCGCCTAAGTCAATTGGTGGATGTCTATTTGCTCTAGCAAGGCTATGATAAGAATAGTTTGTTGATTGCCTCATCCTCATGCACTTCATGTCATGAGGATGAAGCTAAAGATGTAACCGAATGATTGAACTTATCAACTGATTGATTTGCAAATCACTTTGCCTCCTTGTGTTTCAATATTCAGACTATTAAATAGTCATGGCAAGGATGGTAGAAGTAGTAGGAGAGTTAGCATATCACCAATATGTAAAGTAGCGTATGATAGTAAAGAACATATTAAGAGTGAAGATTAATAGAATGTCATTTTATCTCCATATTTTGATTATCCATGATTGAGTATGAGTTGAGTTGTTAACGAAAGTATGATTTCATGTTTTCAAATGTGAGTGAGAGTAATGTGTGTGTCAAAAGAAAGCTTCCTGTAGACTTCAATAGCGGACCTATTGAAGTGGCAAGGACCCACCGCCCAACAAATTTCATCCTCTTTGTATATTAGCATTAGTATTTGTTTTCAATAGTATAAACATTGAATTAGCTAAAGCTTTAACTCTGTTAGATGATAGCAGTATAGCTTAGACTAGGATTTCCATTATATAATTGCTTAGAGATCTTATTTGCTCTGTTTTCTCATATGCCATGTTTCTGTTCTCATGAATTTGATTTCCTTGAGTGATCATAGATGTTGGCAGAAATATTCAAAATTACTTGGATAAGAACTAGTGAAGTTCATTGTGAACCACAACAGAACCAACATATTGACTATTGAACTACCCATGCTATGCTTTGTTGATTGATGTGTGATTTCCTTTCAGAAAGTGTGGATCGCATAGTTAGTTTTTTGGGTCAGATATCAGAGTTGATATATCAAACCATTTCCATATCATACTTGCATGTGCCATAATGGAATAGATAGCCTCTCTGAGAAAGAAAACCAAAGTGCATTGCAGTTTGTTATTTTGATTTGTTTCCAACATGCATAATCTAGTTTAATTCTATATTCGTGACATTAGAAATTACCTTTCTTACTAGTTTCTTGTAACTGTATTTATTACAAATCCTAGATTGATAATTAATGAGTGAATTATACTAAACATATAAGTAGCACAACATTTTGGCGTCATTGTCGGGGAGTTGCAAACGGTAGGAAGTGATTTTTAGCTTAGATTGTTTGCATAAATTTTAATGTTTTTAAAAGGCTTCTTAAGGGAGGAGGATAAAACATTTAAGACGTGAGTGAAGAGCCACACGGCCACTAGAGTGGGGTTATCCGAAGCCAGGTTGCCTTCTTACCTTCTATATAGAATTAGGATTTCAATTCAGCTAAAAGATCAAATTTCCATTTTATGCATAAATATAGAGATAACAAGGGTAGATTTGTAAGATCCAAAGATTTAGAAACAAACCCCCCCACTAATCCAATTGACACTGGTGCAGGAAAAATTCCACCAACAGTAAATTCAAGGGGAGCCAGCAAGGCTCTAGAAGGAGAACCTAAAACAGAAGAATCAGTATTGGAACAGGTAGAACGTGAGTCTTCTAAACATTTAGGAGACACGGAAAATCCAGTTTCTGAACCATCCATCAATAGAATGGCAGAAGAAGAAGGAAATTCAGCTACAGAGACTGAGACCTTTGGGTTTCCAATATTGGATATTTCCAGAAACATCAGCATGAAGAATATCCCACTATCATCGTTACCCACTTTCAGAGGTATGTCAACTGAAGATCCAGATTTATTTTTATTTGAGTTTAACATATTATGTAGAAGCTATAACTACTCAGACGATGCCCAAAAACTTAATATTTTTCCTGCTACAATGAAATATTATGCCTTAAGATGGTTCATGAGCTTAGGAGAAAATACAATCCTTTCTTGGGATCAAATGAAAGACACATTTTTACGAAAATACCAAGACTATTGTAAGGATAATGTTAAAAACGATATTTTTAAAATACAACAAACAGAAGATGAAAGCCCTGAAGACTACTTAGAAAGGTTCTTATACAACTATCAAAAGTCAAAACTATTCACCACAGACCCAGCTGTAGTAAGAACTGTATTCTTGAAAGGTCTCAGGGATGATTGCATAGAAGTTTTAAACTTGTTGAGTTCAGGAGATGTACACCAAAAACCTTTCTCAGAAATTGTAGATTACTGTAGGAGATACACAAGAGGACAAGCTAAAATAGGTAAAGGACCAAGAGATCCTTTTAGCAGAAATACAAAACAAAGTTCAAGGACTATCACCAGAACTGAGGTAGGAAACTTATTGGAGAACTTTAAAACAAACATCTTGAGCACAATAAGTAACCAGTTAAATACTCTGAAACTGAAAAAGAAACAAGAAGGATGCTTTAGCAATATTTTTTCATAGATGTCAAAAGAAGCACAACAATGAGAAATAATGCCCATTAAATGTCATAGAAATATGTGGTATGTGTACACTAGAACACCCCACATCTGAGTGTCCAACCTTGCTTTAACTACAAGCCATGTATAGGGGAGGAGGAGTCTCACAAGAACAACCATACTCTTCTAGAAGACCTTGGAGAGCCCAAAATTCCAATACATTTTATGATCCTAATACACAATATCAACAACAACAATGGGGTCCTTCCCCAATGAATTATCTACAATGGACACCTCAGCAAACTCAGCCTTGGCAACAAGGTTGGAGGGGACCTATGTATGGAAATCCCTCTTACCCTACATATCCACAGTACCCTTTAAACATTTCCCAATTATAACCTGGATTCAACCTACCACAGATGCAAGCTTTACTCCCACCTCCTATACAACAACAATTTACAACCCCCTTGAATCCTAATTAGTAGCATCAAGTATCTATAAATGCCAATCAACAACCACAAAACCAAGCTGCCCACAATCCTCCAAGACCAACAACAATCCATGCCCAGCCAATCCCTAACCCCAATAATCGACCTACCCACCTTGTGCAGAATACAGAAGTTCAAACCTTTCCCACCTATGAAATTCAACCACGATTAGGGAAAGTTGTAAACCAATCAGATCCTGCAGTAATAATTCAAGAAGAAAATGATAATCATTTTGAGGAAGAAAACACTCAAACCACCCCTGCAGAAGAAGAGGCCTCTCCTCCTATCCTAATCACTTCTCAGTTTGTATGATTACCCCAACAAATTAAGCTCCCACCTTACCCTGAAAAACTATTAGTGAAGAAACCCGACCCAGCCTTGCACAGAGATATAGAAGATGAATTACAAAATGTGTGCATAAAAATACCTCTGCTGCAAGCTATTAAGGATATCCCTATATACTTAAAAATTACAAGGGATCTTTGCATTAAGAAACCATGAAGAAATAAGAAGGAAACTCCTCTTGTTCAAGTAGTGGAACAATTATCTGAATTTATTTCTGAAATGCCATACAAATATAATGACCCTGGAAACCCAGTTGTCACTGTTGAAATTAATGGTATTTCTCTACCAAACACACTCATTGATTTGGGTGCAGCTATTAATGTAATGCCTTTTGACACTATGCAAAAGCTCCAAATCAACCAGTTAAGACCAACCCAAACCATGATCGAGTTGGCAAATAAGTCAGTCATTAGCCCTGCAGGAAGTCTAGATGATGTCACAGTCACTCTAGCTTCTTGGGAATATCCAGTAGACCTTTTAGTCATCTATTATAAATCATCCTCCAAACCAGGACACCCTATGGTTCTTGGCCGCCCTTGTCTGGCCACAACAGATGCCTTTATCAATTGTTGGTCTGGTGAGATGACTATATCTAATGGCACACATAGCCAAAAAATTATCCTCTTCCCTCCTGCCCAACCGGCACATGAAATACCTATTTGGTTAGAAAACCCTTATGGAGAGGAATATTACATCAGACCTCTGTTAACACTTGAAAAAGTAATAGGAATACAAGAACAATCAGATGAACAAGTCTTAAGCTTATTTTTGGCTGACACAAATTGCATTGAATACCCAAGGTCTTTTGCAGAATTGTCACATATTTTTAGTTCCGAATTTCAACAAACTTGGCACCCTGATATCACTC
>SNQJ01S0010086.1:318008-343411 GCA_010110895.2 Picea sitchensis | reverse complement strand
TTGAAGGGTTAAAAATATCATCTCCAAATGTTTCAAATGATCTTCCCAAATCTTGCTAAAAGTCAAAATATCATCCAAGGAGGCTACAATAAACAAGTTCGAGAAATGGTCTTAAGATATCATCCATCAATATTAGAAGTGTTCTCATAGTATTGTGTAATATAAATGGCATAATGACTAACTCATGCAATCCATNATAGTATTGTGTAATATAAATGGCATAATGACTCACTCATGCAATACATGTGTTTTTTTGAAAGTAATATTCCAAATTATTCTTTGTGTATATTGTCATATTGGTATCCTTACTTCTAATCTAACTTCATGATAACACATGATTCCAATATTTGGTTGATTAGTGCCTTGATTTTTTGTAGGGGATATATATATTACAATATATTAGAATATTACAATATTACAGTGTAATAGTAATGCCATATTACATTGTAATATGGCATACAATATGGTATACCATATCTCATGTAATTTAAAAGAAAAAAAATTAAAGCCATCGTCGCAACATCGATGATAGTTTGTCAGAAACAAATTTTGTATTTTACCACACCCGTCACAATAGTGACAAAAGTTCGTCGCAATTTTCCACGAATTTACATCGCACATACAACATTTGCATCGTAAGTTTGGTATTGAGATATATTTTTTTCAATATTGCCACAGATTTTTGTCGCAAGTGGTGATGGTTTTTCATCGCACATTCAACATCTTCATCATAAGTTATTGGCTCGGCATAATTTTTCGTCGCAATTGCGACGAATTTTCATCGTAATTGTCACACTTCTTCGTTGTTATTGCGATGTAATTTCATCATAATTGTGACGATTCATAGGGTTAACCGATCTTGAAGGTGGTGACACATGGAGCGCTTATTTATTTGATGTTTCCATGCACATCGAGATCGTGGATATAGTGACAAAATTGTTTTGACAAAAAAAAAAAATCGACTTTCATGGAAATTGCAACGGATAAGTGTGGCAATATAAAAAAAAACCATCGCAAATTTGGTCATATGTACTAGTGGATAAAAGGGAATCAAAACCAACAAATGGTTCTATTGCCAGATGATTGGAAGGAAATGGGATTGAGCATATGAGATCTGCAGAAGACGTGTCAAAATAATACGAGATCAGAAGACAAGAAGGTGAAAGAATGTGAAGTTAAAAGGGGATGGAATCCCATGAAGGTAGAGATCGAAAGATGGCTGAAGAAAAAGGAGCTAGAGTTTTCACAGAAATATAACAAAAACCCAAAGTTAACTCTGCACAAGTATCTGGACAAGTATGTATTCACCGAATTGCACGAAGTATTTTTCTGTGATTTCCCACACATATTGTAGGAGTGGATCAAAAGATTGAAAGACAACCATCTAATGAATCAGATCAAAAAGTTAGAGTGGAATCCTGAAGAGATTGCGTATCTACAACTCGTTGATAATAAGTTTACGTGTGCAATAGATTTATGGTTAGAAAACATTGTTTTCAGATTTATCATAGAGTTTGCAGTAGATATAGCAAAGTTATACAACACAGCTAAACAAGAATTCTTGAAGGTACCTCGAGGTAGGTATATCAGATCATTATATACTACCATTAAGATGTTTCTATACAACAAAGGTGTAATTAAAATGGAGTCAGATAGCTAAACTTCCTTGTGTGCATTGGGGAAGGGGGGAAGAACTAACAGGGAAAAGTGAAATGGAAGGAGAAGGGGACAAAGGAAAGAAGGAGGAGGCCTTGGACCCAATTATGATGGATTATGACCAGATCAAGTGGATCATGGAGATAGTTGGAAGGACGTGCAGTGGATTACCCTAGCGATAGAAGGTGAACACCAAGAAGAGAGTTGTAGCCGTGAGCGAAGGCTTGACAAGTGATGAATAGGAGGTAGAGGATTTTCGAGTTGTGGAGAAGATTGAGGAAATCTTACGTGCGAAATATGAGAGGAAGACTAGAGGTCCAAGAGTGAAAGTAGAAGTAAACACTTCTATCCATATCAGTGTCAGTGTGGAATCCATAAACCCATGTGCTACTAATACACCAAGAAAAACAACACCATTTAGACAACCAAATTTCCAGAGAAGGAGGAGAGAAGGAAGTACATCTACACAAGGAACAACAACTGGGGGATCCAATTCAGGAAGCAATAGTCAAATATCTACACCTCATGAAGTTACTAGTTCAACATTTAAGATGGTGGGACATGACCCAACCATCAGGTTACCAGAAATCAAAGGAGAAGCATTAGAGGATCCGAAGAAGAATCTGTTTATCTGTGAAAAGATTTAGGAAGAAAAACAAATCATAGACGAGGACACTAAACTTGCATAGTTAGCTATCACATTAAGAGATAATGCACTGGATTGGTACATGATTTTAGCCACAATCAGTCCACTAGGGACAACCAGAACGATTAGAGATATCAAGAAGTTGTTGATAAATCAGTTCCATAAGACCATTTCAGAGGACCAATACATGAACGAGATGATAGAGATTAGATAGAAACAAGGATAATCCGTATGGGAGATTTACCAGAGATTCAAACAACTGAAAGGAAATATGAAATATGTCATGGACGATATGTAACATAGGAATCTATTCATCAATTCATTGTTACCACACTTGAAATATCCACTGCGACAACAGAAGTTTCAGATGCAAGCAAAGGCTCTATAGGAAGCCCTACAATTGGAAGAGAACCAATATTAGAATATATATATAGCCATCAAGGAGTTGAAGGAGGATGTGAAGAACTTAACATTCCAGCTAAACCAAAACAAGAACAAGGACACAAGAGAAGTTGTTTGGTGTACCACATGTAGGACAAAAGGACACCATAAGAATGAATGTCCTGAATTCACATAGTACATGGCAGCATGAATGTCAAATCCATTACCAACAATAATACTATGGTGCCAGATCTGTAAGAAACAAGGCCACAATCCATATCACATCCCAATGATACAGAAGTACCAGACAATACCAAATATCTCGTATTGCAACTTTTGCAAGTCAGTATGTCATTATGACAAAGATTGTATAACCATGGAGTTGATGAGAGAGAGAACATCAGATGCATACAGGGTGTAGGCATAAATGATGACTGGGCAAGACACACCCCAATTTAATCAAGTACCAACCCATTACAAGACTGCGCAGTTGCAGTATAACACCGCACAACCACACTATAATACCATGCATTATAACTAGGTGCCTCTGTATAATGCGTCGCGAGGGGATCGAGATGGCTACAGAGGTAGAGGAAGAGAAAGAGGAGGATTTGGAAGAGGTAGAGGACAAATGGTATGTCAAAATTGTCAACAACCAGGACACTATGCAAGAGAATGTCCACTTGCACCAACGATCTGTATGTATTGTCGTGCATCAAATCATGACACGGAAGAATATCCTACGGTATTAGGGAAGATCCAGGAAAAGAGGAATCAGAACAATCAGAATGTTCAATGGATTTCAACAGAAGTGAGGGATGAAGGAAGAAACATCAACATAGTTACACACAAGGAGCTAAAACAGGAAACGACGCAGTACGACAAGAGCCAATACAACACCAACGGGTGAAGAAGAATGTCGAACCAAGGAAGTAGTTGACATGAAGAATGAGAAGGAGATATTTAAGAAAGCTATAAAATAATTTATGAAGCCAGACATCGCGTCGACAACAAATGCACAACATAGTAAGGAAGTAGTAGAATACGACATGCCTCCATCATTGGATCACACCAAAGGAACACAACCCCTGGGAAAAGAAAGTACGATCAAAGTCTTTTTGCAATCATGTGTAAAATTACTAAATGATGCATCCTCTATAAAAATATTACAAAATATGCTAGAAAGATGTAGCGTAGAGGCAGAAGGAAAGTTAGAACAAAAAATAGTCAACCACCTACATACAAGGAGGAAAAAAAGTAGGGAGTTCAAGATGAAAGCCAACATTGGATATTTCAACATGGGAGATATCATACTGGATTGAGGATCAGAATTCAGTGTATCATCCAAGACAACATGGCAATGTATGAGAGAGCCCACATTACGATATTCACCGGTTTAGATGAAACTAGCAAATCAACACAGAGTTCTACCAATTGGAAGACTAAAAGGAGTGACAATAGACATGGATGGAGTGTGGACTAAAGATGACTTCAAAGTAATAGAGATAGTGGACAACACAACACCTTATCCAACATTGCTCGGCTTGGATTGAGAATTTGATAACCAAGCCATAATCAACTTAAAGATGTGGAAAATGACCCTCGATTCACGAGAATACAAGGTCATTGCGCCATTAGAACCATCAAAAGGGGAAAGGTTCGTAGAGCCTACTTGCTTGGACCTAGAAGAAATTAGCCAGTTGTACAAAACAACTATGCGAGATGAGGATTACGTAAAACCAACTGTGGATGGGATACTCAATTGGTGAAGCATCACCTCATGTGCATTAGACTTAGATACGGGCTTAGAGAATTGAAAATAGAGGTTACATGAAGTTTCAACAAGAATATGCGCAAGAATAGAACGCACAATAAGATGGGTAGGTACGAAGATAAGAAAACCACCGAACTTACATGGGGTGAAAAATATAGAATCATTCTTGACACGGTATGAAGATGAAGTTTTAGAAACTCAGAGACTCTTAGCACTAGATATAGCACTCAAGGCGACACCTGCGAGATGGTGGGGTGCGCACAAAGAAACAATCAAGGACTGGTACCAATTTAAGTGGTTACTGCGCATTAGCTTTGGTGTTAAACAAGGAAGCCACCAGTGACATAAATATGATGGACAGGGGGAACTAGGAGGACACTTGGAGAAGTGTAGAGCATTGTGAAAATTTACACGACCGGAGGAATGGCCTCACCATTTCATACACACATTAGAGGGTATCCCCACAAACTGGTATACAGACCAAGAACTACGTAGAGGAAATATGAGCTAGACAATACTACAACATAAATTTATAGTCACTTTCTCATTTGGGTGTGAGAACCCCAACATAGATGCAACACTTAAACAAATAAGAGGGGTGATATTTATTAAGGAACTGGAAGTTGAACTTATAACAGATGAACAACAAAAAAATAGACAGACAATGAAAGAACTATTTTCATGCTACCATGTGCAGGAAGAAGTATCAGATGAAGATGACCCGCACAATATTCAGATTGAGGAATTTGAAGGAGAGAGAGAATTGGAGGGTCCACCTATGGAATAATAAGTGATTTATTCCTCGATCAAGGTGAAGAAATTAAACATCGGGACAATGGAGAATCCAAAAATGTCCAGCATTGTATACTATTGGTATGAGCAAACAATAGAAAGTATAACATAGTTACTGCACGAATACAACAACCTATTCCCAACAACATTCACAGAAATTAAAGGCATAGTGGGAGAGCTAGGTGAAATGAAAATACCACTCTGATCCAGGTGGATATCGGTGGCCACCCACCTTTTCCGACTGGCTCAAAATAGTTTTCTGGCAATTTTGGCAATTTACTATTTTTAGCAGGTTTTAACTTCTGGGGCCATTTTGAGGGCCTAAATGAAGGTTTTTTGAGATATATGTTCTCAATGATAGGCAAAGGAATTATTGAGCCCCAAAAATGAATCTCCTCAATGATACCTTTCCAACGAGCTATCATATGCCTAAAACAGAGATCGTATGAAAAATTTACGACCCAGGGAAGTTGATGTACTAACTTACCCTAACAGGGCCCACATGACTTTTGGCACTTCATCTCCTAGGGTTAGGTTTTTGGATGTCTAGGGTTTTTTTCATTCTTTCTTATTTTAAAAGGCCCTCAAAGCCTCATTGTAATCATCTTCTTGCGAATTCGAGTAGCCGTCACATCTCTTCTCAGAGATAAACTACCACCATTCTATCAAGTCTTTCACTCTGTATTTTACAGTCTCTGTACATTTATTTCATTAATAGAAATCGTGTCTTACTATATATCTGTGTTTATGGTTGCATCTCTGATATATTTCTGTTATATTAATGAATATATGTGATATCTCTGTGCATTTATTTATTATATCTCCGATCTCATTTCATGCCGAAAATAATCTGGATCAGTGGTATCAGAGTAGGATGCTCTTGATCACTTTTTCAGTGCACATCCCCGAAAAGGTCCGAGTATAGTGAGTTGGGTTTCAAGATTGTCTCTCTTGAAGAAAATCGCTCTCGCACACCCAAGAAACCCTCAATGTTGGAAGATAATAAAAATGACATAGCAACCGATCTTATCAATCTGTTGCTTGAGCAAGCTCTCATGTGACATAGGGACGAAATGATGGAGAATTTTTCCCACATCCTTAAATGCCTGCCGATAACATCAGGCACATATTCATCAAGAGGCCACTTTGGAGGAACCTCGCCTTTCAAGTTACAAGTTAATTTTGATATTTCTGTATTTGAAGGACATATAGATGCATAAGCCCTAGAAAAATGGTTAACTCTGCTAGAAGGTTATTTCTATGTTCATAATTTTTCTGACAAAGAAAAGATCACCTTCACACTCCTTAAAGTTCTCCCTCGTGTCAAATATTGGTGGGAAACTTAATGGGAGTAAAGTTCCATATAGGAGTCTGGAATATATGGGGTCGATCCCACTTGGGATGTTTTTGTGGATGCGGTACAGGAACAGTATTACCCTATTGGAAACTATGAGGACCAGTACATGAGGTGGACCACACTATGGCAAGAGAGGGGCCAAGCAATTCCAGAGTTAACCAATACCTTCCATACCTTGCGCACCAAGATGGGTATCAAAGACTCTAAGCGACATTTGGTTCTGAAATTCCATGGGGCTCTACACAAATACATCCATACTGAAATGGATTTTCTGGACATCTCATCACTCGGTGCTGCTTATCGATATGTTGTTAAAATTGAGCAGAAATTTAATCACCAGAACAAATAGGAATTCGGGCCTACAAATCCACAACAACCAAAGTATGACAAAGAAAATCCTAACAAATAGTCTCCCGAAAACCATTCCAAGACACAGGAAAAGAAGGGTCACAGGAAGACAAAGAAGGACACTGGAAAATGGTGTGATTTCCACAAAATCCCCTGGCACAACACCGATGAATATCACTCAAAAAAATCATTGGTGGTCGATATCAAAGACAAGGAGCCAAACCCTGATTCAGAATATGATTCTAAAAATATTGGTAAAGGACAGATCGTTGACGCAAACCCCACTGCTATTGTTGCGACCACAACAATTCAACCAGAAGAACCAACAAATCCTGAAGTGGGGGACTGCCTTTTTCATTCATAGATGTGGGTGAAGGGGACCCCGTTGGATTTTATTGTTGATAGCGGAAACCATAAAAACATCATCTCAGCAGAGGTCATCAAACAGTTGGGATTGTCGACAACACCACACCCAAAGCCATACAACATCGAGTGGCTTCAGCAAGGATGAGATCTGCCAACAGTGTCAATTGTCATACGAAATCCAACCCTTCAAGGATGAGGTATTATGTGATGTTGCCCCGCTGGATGTCTGTGATGTTCTCTTGGGCCAACCATATATGTGGAGATGCCATGTTGCTTATGAGTCTCGACCCTGTAGTGTCATTGTTACTTTGGGGGGTCATCTCTACAGAATACCAGAGGTAATTCCAACTATTTTTCCACCTAAAAAGTGTCGCAAGGTAGTATCTCATACTGTAAAATTCAGCTTCTTCACAATATGTTCAAAAGGGGAACAAAAGGACACTGTAACCACTACAACCTCACCCCCTGCACCTTCTATCCAACAAAAGCAGGTCGAAAAGGTTGCAGCAAAGCACAAAGATTCCTTCTTCACACCTTCCTCTCATGTAGCTCGACTTGTTGAACAGGCTCAACTTCAATAGGTTCATGACAGAATTCCACAAACTAAGCAACACGACGTCTCCAAAAATACAAGCAGCTCACCAAGATGCAGATCCAAAAAATGCTTTTCCCTCTGCCCCGAGAACTCAATGCAATGGAGACCATTGCTTCCTAAGGAGGGAGGATTGATCCAGGTGGATATCGGTGGCCACCCACCTTTTCCTACTAACTCAAAATAGTTTTCTGGAAATTTTGGCAATTTACTATTTTTAGTGGGTTTTAACTTCCCGGGCCATTTTGAGGGCCTAAATGAAGGTTTTTTGAGATCTAGGTTCTCAATGATATCCAAAGTTGAGCCCCCAAAATGAATCCTCGACGATACCTTTCCAATGAGCTATCATATTCCTAAAATGGAGATCGTATGCAAAAGTTACGACCCTAGGAAGTTGATGTACTAACTTACCCAAACGGGGCCCACATGACTTTTGGTGCTTCATCTCCAAGGGTTAGGTTTTTGGATGTCTAGGGTTTTTGGCATTCCTGCTTATTGTAAAAGGCCTTCAGAACCTCATTGTAATCATCTTCTTTCAAATGTGAGTAGCCGTGACATCTCTTCTCAGAGATAAGCTGCCACCATTCTATTGAGACTTTCTCTCTGTATTTTACAGTCTCTATACACTTATTTCATTAATAGAAATCATGTATTATTGTATATATATGTTTATGGTTGCATCTATGATATATTTCTGTTATATTATTGAATATATGCGATATCTTTGTGCATTTCTTTATTATATCTCTGATCTCATTTCATGCCGAAAATAATCCGGATCACGCTCAGAACTGAGGCAAGATCAATCCGACAATGACCATATAGACTAAACCCAATATATAAGAAAAAATTAAAATATGAGATTGATAGGATGTTGGAGGCTAGAATCATAGAACCTATAGAAGAATTCAAATGTATACAACCAATGGTATTTCAGGAGAAGAAACAAGGGGGGATAAGAATATGCGTCAACATGAGAAAGTTGAGCGATGCATGCTTACATGACCCATTCCCTACCCTATTCATAAATGAAGTCTTGGAGAATGTAGGAGGACAGGAAGCTTATTCATTCACCGACAAATTCTCAGGATACCATCAGATCAATATAGCACTAGAAGACAGATACAAGACCACTTTTTCAACCAAATGGGGATCATACCAATATACATTCATGCCATTTGGATTGAATAATGCACCAACTATATTTTCCAGAGTAGTCATAGCTGCATTTAAATAATTTATCCACCGATTTCTAGAAGTATACTTGGATGATTGGAAAGTCTATAACTTGCTAAAGGAATGTGTCGAAGTCTTATGGATGATGTTAGAAATATGTAGGCAGTGCCAAATATCATTAAATATCAAGAAGTGCATATTCATAACACCTTTTGGGATACTATTGGGCCATATAATATGCAAGCAAGGTTTTCTAGTAGATCATGCCAAGATTGCAGTAATTGTTAACCTTCCGCCACAAAAAATAGTCCTTCAATTAACAGTGACATTGGGACACACAAGATACTACAAGAAATTTATAAAAGGGTATGCACAGATCACTGCTCCAATGGAGAAATTTCTAATGAAAGACACAATGTTCTAGTGGAATGAGGACTATCAACATGGTATGGATACTCTAAAAGAGAATATGGTAACCACACTAATGCTGGTATTCCCAGATTGGTAGAAGACATTCCACATACATGTAGATGCAATGACCATAACACTTGGAGTTATTATGGTGCAACCATGAGAAGGTGAATTGGGACATCCTATAGCATTTGCTAGCAGAAAACTGTCAGAATCGAAGAAAAAATACAACACTACAGAGAGGGAAGACCTAGCTATGGTTTACGCACTCCAAAAATTCAGACATTATTTATTAGGAAAACATTTAAAGATGTTCACATACCATTCAATGCTCAAATACCTCGTTAACAAGCTAGTGTTGGGGGGGATAATTTGCATATGGATATTGGTGTTCCAGGAGTTTGACTTTGAAGTGATAGTCAAGATAGGAAAGTTGAACGCAGAACCTGATCACTTGTTGAGGATCAAGAATTGGGAAGAACCTACAATCTAGAGGAAAATTTTTCAGACACACAGTTATTTTCAGTCCATATAGCCGATGAATACTTTGCAGACATCATCCAGTACTTGATTACATGGATGATGCCACATGAATACAACACCATACAAAAGAATAATTTGGTAGTCAAGGTTGCAAATTAACAACTAATTGTAGGGGACTTATAAAAAATGGGTGCAGATAGCATCTTGAGAAGATGTGTGCTAGAACATGAAAGACCTAGAATTTTAGGAGAAGCCCATGCAGTAATAATAGGGGGACATTATGCAGGCAAAGCTAACGCGCAAAAGGTATTGCACACAGGACTATGGTGGTCGACCATGCACAAAGACTCGAAGGACTACTACCAGAAATGTGATGTCTATCAGAGGGTTGGTAAAATGAATAGAAGGGACGAGATGCCTCTGCGACCACAAGTAACTTTGCAGGTATTTGAAAAATGGGCAATAGATTTTGTGGGACCAATTAACCCAGTAGAAAAAGGTCAGGAGTGAGGTAAATAATCACTATGATGGAATACCTGAAACAATGGGTGGAAGCAGCACCAGTAAAATATTACAGCAAAGAGATAACAACACAGTTCCTGTTCGAGCAAGTGATCACTAGATTTGGTTTCTTGAGGATTTTGATGAGTGACCAAGGAACTCATTTCATTAACATTACTATTAAGGATATGACTGAGGACTTTGAAGTTCATCATCAAAAGGGTACACCATATCATCCTCAAGCAAATGGAACAGTGGAAGGCTTTAACAAGATCGTTGAAAATGCATTAACGAACATTTGCAACGTTAATAGGGATGATTGGGACTTAAATATACCCACAGTATTGTGGGAATACAAGAACACATGCTAGAAATTGACAGGACAAACACCATTCAGACTAGTGTACAGACAAGAAGCTGTGGTTCCATTAGAATTTTTTGTTCCTAGTCTACGCGCAGCAACAATTACAAACATGACATAATGAGGCACAGTATAGAAAAGGATAAATCAACTGATGATCATGGAGGAAGATAGAATTCTAGTAGGGTTCCACTAGGAAGTATAGAAGGAAAGAGACAAAGCTTGGCATGACAGACATATCAAGAGGAAGGGTTTCAAGGAAGGAGACTTAGTCTTGATGTATGACAACAAATCCCTTGAGCATCCAGGAAAACTCAGAATGCATTGGTTAGGAACATAAAAAGTAAATATTGTCACATATGGGGGAGATGTACAATTGAAGGATTTAGGAGGAATAGAACTTAGAGGGATGATCAATGGGAGCCGACTGAAGTTGTACAGGGCCAGTCAACCCCCGAGAAATAAAAATAAAAATAAAAAAAACATACATGAGATACTGCGCCGAAAAGAAGAACATTTAACAAAGAAATAGGGTGTTGAGAAGAAAATGAGAACGCACACTCAGGAATGCCAATGCAGTGGAGGAAAAGGCCAATGGTCACTACAAGCGGGAAAGAGAAAACAATGGGAAAGCAGGATATGACAAACAACAACCAATGAACGATGACTATCAAACTTAAATAACAAAACTGACTGACGGGACACTGCATTAATCGTGCCAACTGGAGATGCCAAGGGAATTCAAAAGAAAGTGCGTGGGAAGTGGTGGTTCAATTAAAATGTCAATAAGGTAACGTCTCGAAGAAGCTTCACAAAATTCCTATATAAACTAGTACACAGGACTGTGAAGGTTATTGTGCAAGTGAGAAAAGAAGAGAGAAATAGAGAATATAGAGACAAGAGTGAAGTTTCTAGAACTCACAGAGTCCACCACGTTCAAGAGACAAAAACCTGAACACCATGACACGACCCAAACAAGGAGAACCGAACCAAAATGACTGATGAACCTGAAGCATCTACAGATCCTCATCGAAAGCATAGGGAAGTGAACAACAACCACTTCAGCCTCCAGAAGTCATCAATGTGGATGAAATATCATCGCCTGATATGACACCACGAAGCCCCACACCTATTATGGAGGAAACCCAACAAACAACACCACTGGGCATGGACATGGATGTACTAAAAGGGGGATAGGTCCAACATGCTTAGGACGTAGATAATCATTCGCACTATGGAAACCCTAAAGAGCACCCGAGAGTTAATGGGATGGTCTCGAACTAGGAGGAAATGATCGTGCCATAAAGATTACACACAACCATGCCGGAACAACCATAGGATTTCACAATGGAATATGTCACCGATCGACCAGACAAGTATGTAGAAGAGTGAACAATGGAGGTTGGAACCTTGAGTCATCCACCACAATAGAAGGGAAAGCAGGCGGTACCAATGTCACCACGCAGGAAAGTCACCACGACCATTGTCTTTCCATACATTTTGGAAGGGATATGTATAGGAAGAAATATGTTAGGTTACATGGAGAAATTGAGGTACTCAGGTCACGACATGACAGACACAGACAAGTTCCCAGAGTTTTCCAAGCATATCTAGCTACAAACTGTGGGTATTGAACCCTTTGGCAAACCAATTAATCAACCAGTCCAGTGAGTAGTCAGACTAACCAAAAATGGGATTCTAGACTTGTTGGACATCCTGCACTTTGGGAGGGGCCAGTATGCAAACAACTGTGTCAAGCAACTAATGGTAGTCACCCATGGAGGATACTTGTGGATGGAACAACTCGTATCAATAGACGTAGATCTTATTTCATACATCACAGGGCTGCCATCATTGGGTGAGGATCCCACATAGTACCTTGAGGACAAGATGAAGGAGAAACCATTGGCCGAGGAAATAAAGAAGAAATATGGTACCGAAAGGGGGTCGCGTGGAATCATAATTAAGCGTATTAGTGATTTCGTGACAAGAATGGCCACAAAAATTATGGCATGCAAATTACTCAGGAAATGCTGCAAGGAGGAAGTCTCGGCCGGGGTTCTTGATGCTGTAGCATTGTGTGCGAAGAGCACCACACTAAGATGGGCCCCTTATTTGTTGAATATGTTCCTGGATGACTGCAAGGATGCACAGGATCTGGGGACATAATTTCACTATTCATGGCTACTTATCCTGATAGCCTTGATCGGATGGAAGAGCCGAAGTATTCATTATTTTCCACTAGACCCAATCCTTTCCACAAAGAGAGATACTTATCATCGGGGGCCGCTTCGGACCCCAAGAACAGAAAGGCGAATGCAACCATATTTGAAGGATATCACATCAACCTACAGGAGAGCATCGCCAACACTTGGATGGTGACACTGGAAGAAATTGCACAGTATCAGGGCATAACCAACTTCAAATCCACTAGACATGCAATTTGGATCCAGGCACAAAAAGATCTTGACAATCAATAGATACAACTGTGCTACTGCATAAAGGAGACAAACATAGATATGGCCATCAAAGATTTGGATGATGATTGGAGGATTCCAATCCTCAATCGATAAATACCTGCATAAATGGAGGAGGAGAAGGTAAGACAAGGAAAAAAACCTATCGAACAGATAACAGTGCCAAAAAAACCAAGGAGAGGTCAGAACAAGTTGCAACACAAAAAAGGGGGGGTTTCCAAGAAAGGCATCAAGGAGGGGAAGAAGAACAAGACATAGGCACCACATGTATAGAAGAAATAGACTAAGATAGAACAGGGAACCACATCAAGTGCTAATTAGCAGGAGAAAGGCCAGACTAAGAGGCCAGTCATCCATATGGGGGGTGCATGCAAGAAGGCGAAGGCACAAAAAACACCCCCAGAATACACGATCACTGAGTATGATGCAAACATGGTGGCCCAAATGGTCCAGGATCATACAATTGAAGATTTCGATAATGTTGAGTTCCAAAGGGATAGGATTGAGGAAGAGATGGCATACATTCGACAACTCCTACAATAGTCCAGAGAAGCACAGGTGGGCTAATGTAGTGTAGGAATTGTCCCATCAACATCACAGATAGGAGGCGAAGCTAGATTAAGAAAACATGACAGGATCCAGACACCAACACAGTTAATCTTGACATTTCACGTCACACCCAACATGGTGCACATGGACAAAATTGTGGGGCATACACCCCTAAAGGACTTGGTCCAAATATAGTTGGTATTAACGCAGATACCAAGCAAGGCCTTGTATAAACTAAAAGTTAGTGTCACACAATAGGTACAGTCACGCGCATGCATAAACACAACATAATTTCACCAAGAAAAGGACAATCAGGATGAGATGAAATTGGTACTTGAGCAGACTAAGCTAGAGACCAAAGATGAAAAAGATCGTGCGGATAGGTGGGAGGAGGAATTGGTTGTAGCCTATGATAAAATCCCAAAGAGTGTGCAGATGGTCGAACTCACAGTGAAAAATAAGATTGATCAGATTGTGTAGACAATCGATCAATATAGACAATAGATCGAGCACCTCCGGGAGAAGCTCATACCTACCACACCACCAGAGGTGAAGGAGAAAAGGAAGTAGGAGGAAAAAATGCAGATAAAGGGGATAGAGCGACAAGTCCATGCAGTGGCCAACTTGTTCGAGAAGGATGCACAGCTCTGGACAAAGTTGGAAGAGGATCAATAGGTTTAGGAGTGGGACTAGGAAGAAGAAAGGAGAAGCACAACTATCGAGGACCTCAAGTAGAGGAATAAGACAATTTCGATCACATAGCACGTCAAAGGAGCACAATATATAAAGAAACTATAGGCATAACTCATAGTTGTGCAGAAACAAAAAAATGATCACCAGGCTCAAATGGAACTGCTCTAGGAGCGGGCAACAGAGGTAATTGCATAAGCAGAAGAAGCAAAAATGAACATGGCACAAACCCAGACAGAGTACGCAAGGATGTTCAATATTGAGATTGCAATGCAGGTATTGGACACACTCAAGGAGAAGACTGTGCAGGCCCAAACACAAGTAAAGGAGCTCACGTATAAGTTCTAAGCGATCACAAGAGAGATCAATGAAGTGCACCGGGTTAAGGTGGCTTGGGATGAGCCACATGTCAGTGTTGGGGGCCTGTTGGATGTAGACCAAATCTGAAATAAAGGCTATTTTTGGAAGAGAAGAATTCAAGAGGAAAGAGATAGCTAGAAGGAAAAGAAACATGTGTGCATGCATGGAAGACCTAATGATGCTAGGTTTAGGGTTTTTGTAATATATTGTAATCGTTAGTGATCCAAAGAAAAATATAAGAGATATATGCATAGAGCTCGAAGAGTTGGAGAGAGAGGGGGAGGCGAGATATATGAAGAAAGGAAGAGAACTGTAAGGACGATACGAGTTACTAGTGAGCTAGAAAGGGCATGAGGGAATCAATATCAAGGGTTAGATTGCAGGCTGAGGATCCTGGTGCGATCTAGTCAGCCTCAAAGGGATTGATGAGCCTGTGGGAAGAAATAAGAACTAAGATTGTAACCATGCATGACATGGCGATTTCCAAACTATAATAAAATACTTAGAGACAGATCTTTGTGGACATGTTCCAAGAGGGGGTGAACCATGGTAACACTATGTTATGTGACTGAATGAATGTGTCTTTGAATATGATTGGTGGATGAATGTTGAAAGAATGAATTAACTAATTAAATACAATATTCCACATGCATGCATAGAATGAATGTTATAATAGATGTTAAATGAACTGAATAAAGGTCAAGGTGCAAATCTCACTCAGTATCAGGTTGCAAAGACCTAAGTATTTCATCCACCCATAAATCTATCTCGAGTGAGACTGCACAGTGCACTCCATGTACTGTGTTGCCTTCTGGGTTACCAGAGGGGACGATAGTATTTAAGGGATTTTGTTGGGAAGCTTCTTAGTTATGAACTGAGGTCAATCTGTAATGGTCAATAGAATTAGAATCCATTACAACCAGTAAGAGAAAGTAGATAAAAGGGAATCAAAACCAACAATAGGCCTTTGACCTTCACTATCAAACAAATTTTGGAGAAACATTTGGGCCAATTAATCTATGAAAAGGAAATGTTGGCTATTGTTGGGCTAGTTTTTCCCCTTGGGTGAGCAAAAATAAGCCACTTGGTTTCCTTGTTAGGCCAACAAGACAATATATAAATTGGTTAATTGATTGGTGGCTCAACTAAAGAGAAAACAAGAAAACAAATAACAAGAAACAAAAACGAAACTACGCATATAAAAACTCAAATGGATGCATGAAAGAGACATACGAAATAATTACCAATGGGACTGGTATTTGAATTGATAACACCTAGGAGAAATATGGGAACTTATGAGTCCCCTCTTCCTCCTTGGTAGGGATATTGAATACCCAAAATAAAAATCTCTCTATCTTCTAAAAATGGAAAGACAATGGTGAAGACTTGATTTTTGAACTTTTAAAGAGGACATAACTAAAACACTTTCTATTGATGCTCAAATAGCTCTAAGAGAATGATGGATTCTCCAAAACCAAATGAACAACATAACAATACTCAAAAAATTTCTTTTTGTGTTCATACCTTGGTCATGTATTTATAGGACCAATGAAATATTTTTCATAACTTGCTTGTAGTTTGAATGGTATCCGTTTGAAGGCACTTCCTATCCTTTTAGTAGCCCCAATGCTAGATTTCATGTCGATTTTGAAGTATTATCATGGTACACCTCAACCTGTAAGTGGTTGAAGCCTGATGAACTGAATTAATCCATCATTTGTGCATTGGTGTAGGTTCTTGTAGAGATAATCATCCAGACCACACAATTTGCACATTCAACACTATGTTGGCTCACACAAATGTGCACAAGAAAGATTTGGGGAGACTGCGTTGAAATTCAATGACTATTTGCACAACTTTAGTTGTTGAATATGTTCTATAAATGCTTGAGGTATGCTAATTAATGTTTTGTGCTCATATTTTATTCAACCATTGATTGTATTGTTGTGAGAATTTTTTTGGTGGTAACAGATGCCCCATAATGTGTGAGGTTAGGAGCATGTGTATAGCCAAAATACATCATTTTTTATTTTGATGGTGATGTCATTGTATATAAGAGTTTGGTACTTTGTATTGAGGAACTGGAAGAGTGATCCATTGGAGGGATAGGGGACTAATATGGGAACCAAATGTTCTCTTGATTTTTTTTTTTTGTACAAATGAGGTGGTCATTCCCCATGCTCATATCATGAAACCAAAATAGTATAATTGTAACTAAAAATCATTGATGAAGTGGATATCTGCATCACCCTCGAGGGCGTCAATAATGGAAGATGATTGTTCTTTTTATTGAACTATCTATGAATTGAGGAAAAAATAACTCAGAGGCATTGATGGTCTATCAAATTCATAGGTCTTTGGTTTCTACTGAAAACTAAAACGGTTACATAATAAGACCCACCATAACATGAAATTGTGTTGAGGTTGAATGTTATGGGGGTCAACGACATCAGATGTAGCATCACCAACCTTATATTGCTGGGCAGTGCCACTTTTGACGCTTGAATCTGTTAGGATCGAAACAACAACCTCACAAGGATGTAAATCCCCCTGTGTTTTTATAGAGGTGGCACTCCTTATTCTTGATATTTTTAAAATATTCAAAATGTGGGACTTGACAAAAGCCCGTTATAGTAATCCAAAGAAACATAAATATTACAATAAGGTAAAAGGAATTTTTTTTTTGTTTTCTTTTTAAATAAAGTTGCTGAGAAAGGACCAAGAATCACACATTTAAAGAAAATAAGAAAAATTTCCTCACATCCATCATAGTTTGGGATAAATATTTTTGATCACATAAAATAAAAAGAGGATGATCTGCATGCATAAGAGAACTTTAACATAGTGGGAAAATGGGAAGATCAAATAAATATAATGATATATCAACCTCAAAGACTTTATATTTTTAAAATAGGGTTTCAAAGCATAGTCATTATTGTTCTCGAAGTAGTTGTCTTGAAATTTCAAAAAATATATAGTCTGTTACATATTATTGAAATTGGAAATGTGTTTCTCTTAAAGACTAGGATTGGGGCTCCCACGGACCATAAAGAAAATAAATACAAGAAATAATCTTTTAGATAGAAGATGACAGGCGGTAGAAGAATCAACAAGATGTGGTAAGAAGAAAAAAGGAGTTATTAGTCTTCAGTTAAACCTTTCTAGTGAAAGAGGCGGAGTAACTGGATGAAGGACTTGATAAAGAAAATAAAGATGTGATCAACATCAACTTAATATGATCTTCTCTATCTTTTTCATTTGCTCGTTGATGCCCTTTTATCATTTTCATTGATGGTTAGAGGAACTGTCTAAACTTTTTATTTCCCTTCATTTGTCATTTTGTCGATAGCCTTCTTGAACCATTATTTGATGTAAATTTTCATAGGTTCCACATTAATTTCATGCTGGATTTTAATATTTAACAACTCACCCTCCAAGTCATGGAGATCAATGGAAATTCATGTAATCTTTCTTCAATATCCTGATTTTTTACGTAGTAATCTACTAGCAAGTTATCTATGGCGTTCTCATCATATTCAATTATTCCATAGAATTTTTCAATTGACAATCCTTTAACAATATCAACTTTCTCATCGAACTGTTGTTTTTTTAGGAACAACGAGTTGAGGATCAACTTGGTATATTGAACCTCCTTAGTGCTTCCTATTAGGTCCACCTCTGTGAGTCTTTTGAATAGCTCTTGTCTCCTTGTTATGGCTTGGCTGAACACCTAAGTGATGTTGTTCAAGTTATTTATTTTCTCTTTCCAGTAGGCACTCGACTACTTGATCTGACTTGGTGAGGGAAGGTACTCCTCTCTTCTCTTTAACTCTAACAAGTTGAAAAATTTAATACCAAAGGGTACCACAACATCAAGGTAGATACCTTCTTCATTTTTTACGTTGGCATGTATATATTCAAGGAATTCATGTGCCCTCGAGCCAAAAGAAATCATTATTTTTGAAATTTCCTAGCCTTATGTAATCAATGCCATTCTTTTCTTGATATTATTCTCCACATAGCTCCTGACTAATGTGATTAAGCTTGAGGATCCTTTTATTTTGGTTGCGGGCATGGAGGGTCTGACAATTTCCAAAGGGCTGGAAAGGAGTGGAAGATGAATCAAAGTCTATTCAAGTTCCTTAATCCTTTCCTTTAACTTTATATTTTTTTCTTCGAGACCACCAATGGAATCATCCAATGCATCGCCAATTGCTTTATGAATTTTAGAAATTTGGCAAGGACACATATTTCTTAGGTTAACTTATGAACAATATTTCCCCCTTTATTCTTCACATCACTCTTCTCAATAATTATTTTTTCAGACTCGTTGTAAAAAACAATGCTCTGAAACACAAATGATTCTTCTTCATCAAATATCTCATTTTCAACAATTTCCAATGACTGATTTTGGTGGGCCATGCTGCCAGTCTAATCAATGTTAGGAAACATCTTCTCAGTGTTAGCCTCAAGCTCCATATCTTCGAGGGAAAATCTATTGATGTCACTTTCGATACGATTCTCTTCTTCCTCTTGTACAATATTCTTACTCTTCTTCCTGAGAGGAAGTTTATGTGAGATTTCAATTTTTTCTGGAGGGGGGTTTTTATCTCCTCCTCCACTTGAACTACTATTGATTACCTTATTAGATGGGTGGGCCATTGGAGAACTGCTCTGAGGTTTTTTAGTCTTAGGTATGATAGTTGGGGACTGAGAACTCTTCTTTTTGGCACCTTTTTCTCTCAGTTTTTACAGTTAATTTGTAATGAGTACCGTCTCTAAGTCACCAGGAGTGTGGGTAGGGTTTCCCAGGTGTTTATTTTCTTCTTCTCCTAAAACAATGTGGATAAATGAATTGATAAAACCCACTGCTAAAATATGTTCCACAAATATTTTGTTAGCATCAAAACCTTTGATATTTTCATCATACTTGAGATTCAGGGTGTGGAAGTGGTTTGCATATTCATCAATTTTGTTCATGTTTTTGAATACAAAATCCCCAACTTTCCAAGGCAAAGGAATGAATGGATTTTTTTATTTTTCATGAAAAAAGTGCAGCCAAAAGATATATTGCCTTGCAAATTCTGTAAAAAACATTATGTCGGATATATGGCATGGTAGAAAGGAATAAGTTTCCTCAGAACAAAAAATCCTAATGACATTGTAATTCTCCATTTGTTCCAAAGTCGTCTTTCTATCCAAGAATTTACTATCTTGAGCAGATATTATTGGGGTATCTCGTCCAAACAACAACTCTTTAAGAACTGAGACAAAGTCATTAAAAACTTCATAAAAATGCAGGGAAGATTTGTGCCTTCATAACGCTTGGTACCAAAAGGTCACAGGGTCAAATTCAAAATTCATCTTATTTCATATAGACAATTTAGGAAACTGACAGCAATGTGCTACCACAAAAACCAAATAAGAAGACATAAAGAATTTATTATCATTTTATATTGAGACAATTGTGAAGAGATTTCAATGGAAATAAACTTCCCCCAATAAAAAATGGCCTGCTCCTTGACATTAAAGTATAATATGTAAAGAACAATATGGGAAATGATAACACTATTTTCTTGGCCCGTAACTATGGTAAATAACTAGGCAATTTCCCGAAATGGGTTTTTGAAAAGGATAACGTGCAATATGGTAATATCTTCAGGGATGGCCATGGGATTCTCCAAGAATTCAAGTAATATATCAAGATCATTTTCATGTTTTTTCAAGAATTCCTTGCAATATTCACCTTTGAAGGTGAGTGTCGGCTCTGGGAGTTTCAACATTTTATGGAATACTTGAGGTGAAAGAATGATGGGAGAATGGACCTAGAGTTGTATCCTCTGTTGGAAGGGTAGATATTTCTCGGTGCACTAGGAAACAAATTCCTTGCAGTCAAAAACTTCAGGAACACAACCTGTACGAGCAATTTCGGACACCCAAATTACTTCCTTCTGAGCAGAAGGGGATGAATAATAAGAGTATTCTCTAGACCACTGAAAATTCTGGTCCTCTCATCCAAAAATGTTCAAAGTATCTCCACAAAAATTATTTCGAGTTGCTACTGCCATACTTTGACAAGAGCATTCTTTTGATCCAAATAATATTTTAAATGAGTGCTTGAGAGATAATATATAATCTTCGACAAATCATGCTTCAATGTGGTTTAATAAGGAAATTCTTCGAACCCTTCACCTATTAATGACAATCTTTACGGGACCTGTGTGATGATTTATTAACCTTAAACCATATAAATGCATCTTGGAAATAGTGTGAAGGTGGAGGGGATAGACAAAAGCACATAGAATTTAGGACTTTTGTGAACTTGTTAACTCGAGAACATGCGAACCCACTATTGCAAAAGGTTAAGAATTGGCTAAGTTTTGTAATGAGGTCATTTGAACTGATCATAGGAGGGATGAGATACTTAGGAGCTCAGGAAATCAAATGGTCAAAATGTATATCAAAGATCGTTCGGGTACAAAGTGTATTTCATGGAACGAGGGATATGAAAGCTTGAAACTTGCCAACCCCGGAACCCAGGATTGCAAAAAATGGTTAAATATAGAATAATGTGGCAGTCAGTCAGACTCATGATGTGAGAGTGTGGATGGAGATGAGGATATGTGATTCCACCATCCCAGGAACCCACCATTTTGGAAAAATGACTAAGTATAAGAACTAGAAAGGGAGAATAGAAGGGAAAAAAGAAAAGGGGAATTAGGGTAAGTATAAAAGAGGGAAAAGAAAATGATAAAAGGAGTTGGAAAAATAGAGAAGGGGAGGGAAATTTGGAAGAAACAATTGATCTCAATAATTGGCTCCAACTGTTGGATGATAACCCCCTGTGGCTTGTCAAGAATCCAGACCCTTTCATGACCAGGTGCTTCTTCCCATTGGGCTATGGAGTCAGAGTAAGAATATACAAATTGAAAAAATAAAATTATATACAATGCGAATGAGAAAGTATTAAGAGAATAAACATTTCAAATGTTGCTCGTTGACAGGAAGCATTAGTATTTTACCCTTCATGTCTTGGAGCATATAGGAGTTAAAACCCAAGATCTTCTCAATGACGTATGGTTTGATACAGAGTGCTTCAAACTTTCTATGCATGGAAAATTTCTCCTTGGACTTGTTCCAAAGTACCACCAACTCTCCCTTCTAAAAATTATTTACAGTAGTTCTTTGATCAAAATAATTTTTGACACTCTGTTGCCTCTTAGAATTTCTATTCAAGGATTTGTTTCATTTTTCTTCCAACTTCAACAATTGATTGATTTTCCTCTGGATGGGAGAACTGTATTCTTTATCTTCAATATTGACCATAGAAATCAATGCATTGAACTCAAGAGTAATCTACATTTTCACTTATTTCCCATAAACCAATAGATATGGAGACATCTCGGTGCTATCCTTCAAATTCATTCTACTTTCCCATAATGAATCCATCAACTTTATATGCCAGTTCCTTTGATTCTTGTCAATGGTTTTCTTCAGTATCTGAACAAGTGTTTTATTTTGGATTCAGTGAGGATATTGCCTTATGGATATTTGTTGGCATAGGGAAAACCTAGGGTTCAATGATCAAGAGCGCACCAACAAAACCCTAACTATCGGCCCTTTCGGCAACACCTGCGAAGCAGATGAAGTCTCACCCGAGGTAGAGGCAGGGGTGGTTGTAGGAATCAGATGTCTACAAACTTAGCTGGGACACTGATCTGTGATTATATCTTTTATAGGGCACTTAACATATATCATTCATCAATATTTAACCCTTATGGTACTTGTTGTACTACTTATATGTTTAGTATAATGCACTCATTAATTATCAATCTAGGATTCGTAATCAACAGAGTTACAAGACACCAATAAGAAAGGTAATTTCTAATGTCACGAGTATAGAATTAAACTAGATTATGCATGCTGGAAACAAATCAAAACAACAAACTGCAATGCACTTTGGTTGTCTTTCTCAGAGAGGCTATCTATTCCATTATGGCACATGCAAGTATGAGATGGAATTGGTTTGATAGATCAAATCTGATATCTGACCCAGAAAAACAACTATGCAATCCACACTTTATGAAAGTAAATCACACATCAATCATCAAAGCATAGCATGGGTAGTTCAATAGTGAATATGTTGGTTCTGTTGTGGTTCACAATGAGCTTCACTAGTTCTTATCCAAGTAGTTTTGACTATTGCTGCCAACATCTATGATCACTCAAGGAAATCAAATTCATGAGAACAAAAATAGGGCATATGTGAAAACAGAGCAAATAAGATCTCTAAGCAATTATATAATGGAAATCCTAGTCTAAGATATACTGCTATCATCTAACAGAGTTAAAGATTTAGCTAATTCAATGTTTATACTACTGAAAACAAATACTAATGCTAATATACAAAGAGGCTGACAAATACTGAAAACAAATACTAATGCTAATATACAAATACTAGTTGGGTTTCCTCCATAGGTTTGTTTTCCGTGGGAAGGTGTTGTGTGATAAGGGTTTTCTAACTAATCCTCTGTTTCCTAAGATCATGTAAAACTAGCATTTTAATGAGACCTTGATGGTAAATTCTAGTCTTCTCTATTTTGGAGGTGTATTTAACACCTCTTACCATTTTATTCAAACTCATCCATAGAAAATATGGAAAATCGATTTTAGGGCCTCCTTCAAAATGAAATAGAAGCCTACGGTGATATATGAAGGTCACGACATACCTGCCTTCACAGGTGACAAATCAATGAAGACTGGTAATTATTGGATGGTATTCTTCTTTGATGTAGTTCCTAGGGATCCCCTTCTTCTAGTCAGGGTGCTAATGATCTTCCTTCAAGAATTGTTGGCACATTTCTTGTTAATTCCTACACCTTTGAAGTATTTGTCTCCTCTGCTAGGTAGTCCCGTAACCTCCCTTAAGGTTGCTTCATTAATTGTTAGTTGTAGATTTCCTATATGTGCAATCTCTCCATCATAGCTCTGTATAAATTCCTGAGATATATTCTCATGCCAGCCTGTAAATTTTTCCAGAAATGATATCCACCCCAATCTAGCATATTTTTCTTGACATAATTGGTACTCCTCGGTTTCCCTATAAATTTGGAAAACCGGTTCGTGTCTAGTAACGACCATCGTTATAAGTTGAGAAAAGGATCAGGCTGTAGCACAAGGGTTTAGTTAATTGATGAAGAGTTTGGTACCTAAAAGGAGCAAGCTCGGGACTAGAGAAAAGCTCACGATAGGGGGAAGTATGGTGATGGTGTTGCGAATGGTAAGTTTAAGTAAGGGTACTGCAAGGAAAAATTATAACCAAATGAGGCTTATCTGGATGGCTTCGCCACCAGATAAGCCATTTAATTTCTACCCATTATTGTAATGATGAGGATAAGACATCGGGTGTTCAAGGCATCATTTTGGGATAGGTGATTGGACGTTCGGGTGGTGAATTTGATGTTAGGTCATGGTTCATGATATAAGATAGGTTCGTGAATTTTCTTAAGGATGAAATATATTCGTGGTTTATCATTGCTATGCATGATTCATATTTTGATATGATTTTTCCTTTAACCATGTTCAAGATCTATGAGAGGATTAATTAGGTTTAGGTGTATGGGTATGAGGGATAGGTGCATGGGTTTAATACTAAGGTCGTAAGATCTAGTATAGATTTTCATATTTATTGTAGTTTTATGAGCATAGGAAAATAAATACCATGTTACCTTTGCTTTCACCTTTGTATGATCAATACCCATAGCATGTGTGACTGCTTGTAAATTGTTAGAATTCATCCTTTTAGACTGAATCTTTTTGAAAACTTGGTGCAGGAATGTCTTGTACTTCTGTTATTCTGTGCTTAACTTATTTGTATTTGGTTCTATAGGTGGATTATATGAGTCTGGAAAAGAGTTCTGAAGGGGCTCTTTGACCTTCCCCTCTGCCAAAGATGTTGTATATCTGTAGGCAAGAAGATTCAATCATTTTATATCATAACAGAGAAAATATGATAAGAGCAAAAGAAACCAATCAAATTTTAGAAGTACAACTTATCACTTATCATATGATCTCATGCCAAAAAAAAGAAATTTCCCCTTTTTTTAATGGATTATTGACAGAGGTAGCATTCAACAGTGAAACAAGGGAATATATATGTTTGCATCTCATGCCAAAAATGAAATTGCCCCTTTTTAATGGATTATTGATAGAGGTAGCATTCAACAGTGAAACAGGGGAATATATATGTTTGCATCTCATGCCAAAAATGAAATTGCCCCTTTTTAACGGCTTATTGATAGAGGTAGCGTTCAACAAAACAAGGGAATATATATGTTTTCCAGAAGAACATATCCCACCTAACTTGCTTCAAAGATTTACTATCATTGGTTGTTATAGATAAATTTCACAATATAAGTAGATTAGACTCCCTAGTTAGGGCTCCACTCTTAAGAAGTTTCCTTCTTAGATAGTGTAGGCTTTA
>SNQJ01S0010086.1:262604-317958 GCA_010110895.2 Picea sitchensis | reverse complement strand
TGTAGGGGATATATATATTACAATATATTAGAATATTACAATATTACAGTGTAATAGTAATGCCATATTACATTGTAATATGGCATACAATATGGTATGCCATATTACAATGTAATATGGTAATACCATATCTCATGTAATTTAAAAAAAAAAACTTAAATCCATCGTCGCAACATCGACGATAGTTTGTCGAAAACAAATTTTGTATTTTACCACACCCATCGCAATAGTGACGAAGGTTCGTCGCAATTTGCCACGAATTTACGTCGCACATACAACATCTGCATCGTAAGTTTGGTATTGAGATATATTTTTGTCGATATTGCCACAGATTTTTGTCGCAAGTGGTGATGGTTTTGCATCACACATTCAACATCTGCATCATAAGTTATTGGCTCGGCATAATTTTTCATCGCAATTGCGACGAATTTTTGTCGTAATTGTCACACTTCTTCGTTGTTATTGCGATGTAATTTCATCGTAATTGTAACGATTCATAGGGTTAACCGATCTTGAAGGTGGTGAAACGTGGAGTGCTTATTTCTTTGATGTTTCCACGCACATCGAGATTGTGGATATAGTGACAAAATTGTTCCGACAAAAAAAAAATTGGCTTTTGTGGAAATTGCGACGGATAAATGTGGCAATATGAAAAAAAACCGACGCAAATTTGGTCATATGTACTAGTGGATAAAAGGGAATCAAAACCAACAAATGGTTATGTTTCCGGATGATTGGAAGGAAATGGGATTGAGCATATGAGATCTGCAGAAGATGTGTCAAAATAATACGAGATCAGAAGACAAGAAGGTGAAATAATGCGAAGTTAAAAGGGGATGTTAAGACCATGGAATCCCACAAAGGTAGAGATCGAAATATGGCTGAAGTAAAAGGAGCTAGAGTTTTCGTAGAAATATAACAAAAACCCAAAGTTAACTCTGCACAAGTATCTGGACAAGTATGTATTCACCGAATTGCACGAAGTATTTTTCTGTGATTTCCCACACATATTGTAGGAGTGGATAAAAAGATTGAAAGACAACCATCTAATGAATCAGATCAAAAATTTAGAGTGGAATCCTGAAGATATTGCACAACTACAACTCGTTGATAATAATTTTACGTGTGCAATAGATTTATGGTTAGAAAACATTGTTTTCAGATTTATCACAGAGTTTGCAGTAGATATAGCAAAGTTGTACAACACAACTAAACAAGAATTCTTGAAGGGACCTCGAGGTAGGTATATCATATCATTATATACTACCATTAAGATGTTTCTATACAACAAAGGTGTAATGAAAATGGAGTCAGACAGCTAAAATTCCCTGTGTGCGTTAGGGAAGGGGGGAAGAACTGACAGGGAAAAGTGAAATGGAAGGAGAAGGGGACAAAGGAAAGAAGGAGGAGGCCTTGGACCCAATTATGATGGATTATGACCAGATCAAGTGGATCATGGAGACAGTTGGAAGGACGTGTAGTGGAGTACCCTACCGATACAAGGTGAACACCAAGAAGAGAGTTGTAGTCGTGAGCGAAGGCTTGAAAAGTGATGAAGAGGAGGTAGAGGATTTTTGAGTTGTGGAGAAGATTGAGGAAATCTTACATGTGAAATATGAGAGGAAGACTAGAGGTCCAAGAGTGCAAGTAGAAGGAAACACTTCTATCCATATCAGTGTCAGTGTGGAATCCATAAACCCATGTGCTACTAATACACCAAGAAAAACACCACCATTTAGACAACCAAATTTCCGGAGAAGGAGGAGAGAAGGAAGTACATCTACACAAGGAACAGCAACTGGGGGATCCAATTTAGGAAGCAATAGTCAAATATCTACACCTCACGAAGTTACTAGTTCAACATTTAAGATGGTGGGACATGACCCAACCATCAGGTTACCAGAAATCAAAGGAGAAGCATTGGAGGATCTGAAGAAGAACCTGTTTATCTGTGAAAAGATTTAGGAAGAAAAACAAATCATAGACGAGGAAACTAAACTTGCACAATTATCTATCACATTAAGAGATAATGCACTGGATTGGTACATGATTTTAGCCACAATCAGTCCACCAGGGACAACCAGAATGATTGGAGACATCAAGAAGTTGTTGATAAATCAGTTCCATAAGACCATTTCAAAGGACCAATACATGAACGAGATGATAGAGATTATATAGAAACAAGGAGAAGCCGTATGGGAGATTTACCAGAGATTCAAACGATTGAAAGGAAATATGAAATATGCCATGAACGATATGCAACATAGGAATCTATTCATCAATTCATTGTTACCACACTTGAAATATCCACTGTGACAATAGAAGTTTCATACACAAGTAGAGGCTCTACAGGAAGCCCTACAATTGGAAGAGAACCAATATTAGAAGATAGATATAGCCATCAAGGAGTTAAAGGAGGATGTGAAGAACTTAACATTCCAGCTAAACTAGAACAAGAACAAGGACACAAGAGAAGTTGTTTGGTGTACCACATGTAGGACAAAAGGACACCATAAGAATGAATGTCCTGAATTCACATAGTACATGGCAGCAGGAATGTCAAATCCATTACCAACAACAATAATATGGTGCCAGATTTGTAAGAAACAAGGCCACAATCCATATCACTTCCCAATGATACAAAAGTACCAGACAATACCAAAGATCTTGTATTGCAACTTTTTTAATTCAGTATGTCATTATGACAAATATTGTAGAACCATGGAGTTGATGAGAGAGAGAACATCAGATGCATACAGGGTGCAGGCAGAAATGATGACTGGGCAAGCCGCACCCCAATTTAATCAAGTACCAACCCATTACAACACTGCGCAGTTGCAGTGTAACACTGCACAACCACACTATAATACCGCACAGTATAACTAGGTACCTCTGTATAATGCATCGCAAGGGGATCGAGATGGCTACAGAGGTAGAGGAAGAGAAAGAGGAGGATTTGGAAGAGGTAGAGGACAAATGGTATGTCAAAATTGTCAACAACCAGGACACTATGCAAGATAATGTCCACTTGCACCAATGATCTGTATGTATTGTCGTGCATCATATCATGACACAGAAGAATATCCTACGGTATTAGGGAAGATCCAGGAAAAGAGGAATCAGAACAATCAAAATGTTCAATGGATTTCAGCAGAAGCGAGGGATGAAGGAAGAAACATCAACATAGTTACACACAAGGAGCTAAAACAGGAAATGACGCAGTACGACAAGAGCCAATACAACACCAATGGGTGAAGAAGAATGTTGAACCAAGGAGTAGTTGACATGAAGAATGAGAAGGAGATATTTAAGCAAGCCATAAAATAATTTATGAAGCCAGACATTGAGTCGACGACAAATGCACAACATAGTAAGGAAGTAGTAGAATACGAGATGCCTCCATCATTGGATCACACCAAAGGAACACAACCCCTGGGAAAAGTAAGTACGATCAAAGTCTTTTTGCAATCATGTGTAAAATTACTAAATGATCCATCCTCTGTAAAAATATTACAAAATATGCTAGAAAGATGTAGCGTAGAGGCAGAAGGAAAGTTAGAACAAAAAATAGTCAACCACCTACATACAAGGAGGAGAACAAGTAGGGAGTTCAAGCTGAAAGCCAACATTGGATATTTCAACATGGGAGATATCATACTGGATTGAGGATCAGAATTTAGTGTATCACCTAAGACAACATGGCAATGTATGAGAGAGCCCACATTACGATATTCATCAGTTTAGATGAAACTAGCAAATCAACACAGAGTTCTACCAATTGGAAGACTAAAAGGAGTGACAATAGACATGGATGGAGTGCGGACTAAAGATGACTTCAAAGTAATAGAGATAGTGGAAAACACAACACCTTATCCAACATTACTCGACTTAGATTGAGAATTTGATAACCAATCCATAATCAACTTAAATATGTGGAAAATGACCCTCGATTCACGAGAATACAAGGTCATTGCGCCATTAGAACCATCGAAAGGGGAAAGGTTTGTAGAGCCTACTTGCTTGGACCTGGAAGAAATTAGCCAGTTGTACAAAACAACTATGCGAGATGAGGATTATGTAAAACCAACTGCGGATGGGATACTCAATTGGTGAAGCATCACCTCATGTGCATTAGACTCAGATACAAGCTTAGAGAATTGAAAATAGAGGTTACATGAAGTTTCAACAAGAATATGCGCAAGAATAGAACGCGCAGTAAGATGGGTAGGTACGAAGATAAGCAAACCACCCAACTTACATGGGGTGAAAAATCTAGAATCATTCTTGACACGGTATGAAGATGAAGTGTTAGAAACTCAGAGACTCTTAGCACTAGATATAGCACTCAAGGAGACACCTGCGAGATGGTGGGGTGCGCACAAAGAAACAATCAAGGATTGGTACCAATTTAAGTGGTTACTGCGCATTAGCTTTGGTGTTAAACAAGGAAGCCACCAGTGACATAAATATGATGGACAGGGGGCACCAGGAGGACACTTGGAAAAGTGTGGAGCATTGTGAAAATTGACACCACCGGAGGAATGGCCTCACCATTTCATACACACATTAGAGGGTATCCCCACAAACTGGTATACAGACCAAGAAGTACGTAGAGGAAATATGAGCTAGACAATACTACAACATAAATTTACAGTCACTTTCTCATTTGAGCGTGAGAACCCCAACATAGATGAAACACTTAAACAAATAAGAGGGGTGATATTTATTAAGGAACTGGAAGTTGAACTTATAATAGATGAACAACAAAAAAATAGACAGACAATGAAAGAACTATTTTCATGCTACCATGTGCAGGAAGAAGTACCAGATGAAGATGACCCACACAATATTCATATTGAGGAAGTTGAAGGAGAAAGAGAAGTGGAGGGTCCACCTATGGAATCATAAGTAATCTATACCTCTATCAAGGTGAAGAAATTCAACATTGGGACAATGGAGAATCCCAAAATGTCCAGCATTGTATACTATTGGTATGAGCAAACAATAGAAAGTATAACATAGTTACTGCACGAATACAACGACCTATTCCCAACAACATTCACAGAAATGAAAGGCATAGTGGGAGATATAGGTGAAATGAAAATACCTCTCTGATCCAGGTGGATATCAGTGGCCACCCACCTTTTCCGACTGGCTCAAAACAATTTTCTGGCAATTTTGGCAATTTACTATTTTTAGCAGGTTTTAACTTCTGGGGCCATTTTGAGGGCCTAAATGAAGGTTTTTTGAAATAGATGTTCTCAACGATAGGCAAAGGCATGATTGAGCCCCCAAAATGAATCTCCTTGATGATACCTTTCCAACGAGCTATCATATGCCTAAAACGGAGATCATATGCAAAATTTACGACCTAGGGAAGTTGATGTACTAACTTACCCAAACAGGGCCCACATGAATTTTGGCGCTTCATCTCCTAGGGTTAGGTTTTTGGATGTCTATCGTTTTTTTCATTCTTTCTTATTTTAAAAGGCCTTCAAAGACTCATTGTAATCATCTTCTTGCAAATGTGAGTAGCCGTCACATCTCTTCTCAGAGATAAGCTACCACCATTCTATCGAGTCTTTCACTCTGTATTTTACAGTCTCTGTACATTTATTTCATTAATAGAAATCATGTCTTACTATATATCTGTGTTTATGGTTGCATCTATGATATATTTCTGTTATTTTACTGAATATCTGTGATATCTCTGTGCATTTATTTATTATATCTCCAATCTCATTTCGTGCCGAAAATAATCTGGATCAGTGGTATCAGAGTAGGCTGCTCTTGATCGTTTTTTCAGTGCACGTCCCTGACAAGGTTCGAGTATAGTAAGTTGGGTTTCGAGCTTGTCTCTCTTGAAGACAATCACTCTCACACACCCAAGAAACCCTCAATGTTGGAAGATAATAAAAATGACAGAGAAAAAATGATAGAGCAGGCGATCCTATCAATCTGTTGCTTGAGCAAGCTCTCACGTGACAGAGGGACGAAATGATGGAGAATTTTTCCCACATCCTTAAACACCTGCCGATAACATCAGGCACATATTCATCAAGAGACCACTTTGGAGGAATCTTGCCTTTCAAGTTACAAGTTAATTTTGATATTCCTGTATTTGAAGGACAGATAGATGCAGAAGCCCTAGAAAAATGGTTAACTCTGCTAGAAGGTTATTTCTCTGTTCATAATTTTTTTGAAAAATAAAAGATCACCTTCACACTCCTTAAAGATCTCCCTCGTGTCAAACATTGGTGGGAAACTTAATGGGAGAAAAATTCCATAGAGGAGTCTAGAATATATGGGGTCGATCCCACTTGGGATGTTTTTGTGGATGTGGTATAGGAACAGTATTACCCTATTGGCAACTATGAGGACCAGTACATGAGATGGACCACACTGTGGCAAGAGAGGGGCCAAGTAGTTCTGGAGTTCACCAATACCTTCCATACCTTGTGCAACAAGCTAGGTATCAAAGACTCTAAGCGACATTTGGTTTTGAAATGTCATGGGGCTCTACACAAATACATTCAGACTGAAATGGATTTTCTGGACATCTCATCACTTGGTGCTGCTTATCGATATGCTGTTAAAATTGAGCAGAAATTTAATCACCAGAAAAAACAGGAATTTGGGTCTACAAATCCGCAACAACCAAAGTATGACAAAGATGACCCTAACAAATAGTCTCCTGAAAACCATTCCAAGACATAGGAAAAGAAGGGTCACAGGAAGACAAAGAAGGACACTAGAAAATGGTGTGATTTCCACAAAATCCCCTGGCACAACACTGATGAATGTCACTCAAAACAATCATTGGTGGCTGAGATCAGAGACAAGGAGCCAAACCCTGATTCAGAATCTGATTCTGAAAATATTGGCAAAGGACAGATCGTTGACGCAAACCCCACTGCTATTGTTGCGACCATAGAAATTCAACTAGAAGAACCAACAGATCCTGAAGAGGGGGATTTCCTTTTTCATTCATAGATGTGGGTGAAGGGGACCCCGCTGGATTTTATTGTTCATAGCGGAAACCAGGAAAACATCATCTCAGCAGAGGTCATCAAACAATTGGATTGTCGACAACACCACACCCAAATCCATACAACATCGAGTGGCTTCAGCAAGAATGAGATCTGCCAACAGTGTCAATTGTCATACGAAATCCAACCCTTCAAGGATGAGGTATTATGTGATGTTGCCCCGCTAGATGTCTGTGATGTTCTCTTGGGCCAACCATATATGTGGAGATGCCATGTTGCTTATGAGTCTCGACCCCATAGTGTCATTGTTACTTTGGGGGGTCATCTCTATAGAATACCAGAGGTAATTCCAACTATTGTTCCACCTAAAAAGTGTCGCAAGGTAGTATCTCATACTGCAAAATTCAGCTTCTTCACAATATGTTCAAAAGGGGAACAAACGGACACTGTAACCACTACAACCTCACCCCCTGCACCTACTATCCAACAGAAGAAAGTCGACAAGGTTTCATTAAAGCACAAAGATTCCTTCTTCACACCTTCCTCTCACGTAGCTCGACTTGTTGAACAACCTCAACTTCAATAAGTTCATGACAGACTTCCACAAACTAAGCAACGCGACGTCTCCAAAAATACAAGCAACTCACCAAGATGCAGATCCAAAAAATGCTTTTCCCTCTGCCCCGAGAATTCAATGCAATGGAGACCATTGCTTCCTAAGGAGGGAGGATTTATCCAGGTGGATATCGGTGGCCACCCACCTTTTCCTACTACCTCAAAATAGTTTTCTGGCAATTTTGGCAATTTACTATTTTTAGCGGGTTTTAACTTTCGGGTCCATTTTGAGGGCCTAAATGAAGGTTTTTCGAGATCTAGGTTCTCAATGATATCCAAAGGCATAATTGATCCCCCAATATGAATCCTCGACGATACCTTTCCAACGAGCTATCATATTCCTAAAATGGAGATCGTATGCAAAAGTTACGACCCTAGGAAGTTGATGTACTAACTTACCCAAACGGGGCCCACATGACTTTTGGCGCTTCATCTCCAAGGGTTAGGTTTTTGGATGTCTAGCGTTTTTGGCATTCCTTCTTATTGTAAAATGCCTTCAGAGCCTCATTGTAATCATCTTCTTGCGAATGTGAGTAGCCGTGACATCTCTTCTCAGAGATAAGCTGCCACCATTCTATTGAGTATTTTGCTCTATATTTTACAGTCTCTGTACACTTATTTCATTAATAGAAATCATGTATTACTGTATTTCTATGTTTATGGTTGCATATATGATATATTTCTGTTATATTATTGAATATTTGCGATATCTTTGTGCATTTCTTTATTATATCTCTGATCTCATTTCATGCTGAAAATAATCTGGATCATGCTCAGAACTGAGGCAAGACCAATCAGACAATGACCATATAGACTAAACCCAATATATAAGCAAAAATTAAAATATGAGATTGATAGGATGTTGGAGGCTAGAATCATAGAACCTATAGAAGAATTCAAATGGATACGACCGATGGTATTTTAGGAGAAGAAACAAGGGGGGATAAGAATATGCGTCAACATGAGAAAGTTGAGAGATGCATGCTTACATGACCCATTCCCTACCCTGTTCATAAATGAAGTCTTGGAGAATGTAGGAGGACAGGAAGCTTATTCATTCACCAACAAATTCTCAGGATACCATCAGATCAATATAGCACCAGAAGACAGATACAAGACCACTTTTTCAACCGAATGGGGATCATACCAATATACAGTCATGCCATTTGGATTGAATAATGCACCAACTATATTTTCTAGAGTAGTCATAGCTGCATTTAAATAATTTATCCACCGATTTCTAGAAGTATACCTGGATGATTGGAAAGTCTATAACTTGCTGAAGGAATGTGTCGAAGTCTTACAACTGATGTTAGAAATATGTAGGCAGTGCCAAATATCATTAAATATCAAGAAGTGCATATTCATAACACCTTTTGGGATACTATTGGGCCATATAATATGCAAGCAAGGTTTTCTAGTAGATCATGCCAAGATTGTAGTAATTGTTAACCTTCTGCCACAAAAAATAGTCCTTCAATTAAGAGTGACATTGGGACACACAAGATACTACAAGAAATTTATAAAAGGGTATGCACAGATCACTGCTCCAATGGAGAAATTTCTAATGAAAGACACAATGTTCTAGTGGAATGAGGACTATCAACATGGTATGGATACTCTAAAAGAGAAGATGGTAACCACACCAATGCTGGTATTCCCAGATTGGGAGAAGACATTGCACGTACATGTAGATGTAATGACCATAACACTTGGAGTTATTATGGTGCAACCATGAGCAGGTGAATTGGGACATCCTATAGCATTTGCTAGCAGAAAACTGTCAGAATCAAAGAAAAACTACAACACTACAGAGAGGGAAGACCTAGCTATGGTTTACACACTCCAAAAATTCAGACATTATTTATTAGGAAAACATTTCAAGATGTTCACGGGCCATTCAATGCTCAAATACCTCGTTAACAAGCTAGTGTTGGGGGGGATAATTTGCATATGGATATTGGTGTTCCAGGAGTTTGACTTCGAAGTGATAGTCAATATAGGAAAGTTGAACGCAGGACCTGATCACCTGTCGAGGATAAAGAATTGGGAAGAACCTACAATCTAGAGGAAAAATTTTCAGACACACAGTTATTTTCAGTCCATATAGCCGATGAATACTTTGCAGACATCATCCAGTACTTGATTACATGAATGATGCCACATGAATACAACACCGTGCAAAAGAATAATCTGGTAGTCAAGGTTGCAGATTACTAGATAATTCTAGGGGACTTATAAAAAATGGTTGCAGATAGCATCTTGAGATGATGTGTGCTAGAACATGAAAGACCTATAATTTTAGGAGAAGCCCATGCAGGAATAACAGGGGGACATTATGTAGGAAAATATAACGTGCAAAAGGTATTGCACACAGGACTATGGTGGTCGACCATGCATAGAGACTCGAAGGAATACTACCAGAAATGTGATGTCTATCAGAGGGTTGGTAAAACGAATAGAAGGGACGAGATGCCTCTACGACCACAAGTAACTTTGTAGGTATTTGAAAAATGGGCAATAGATTTTGTGGGACCAATTAACCCAGTAGAAAAAGGTCAGGAGTGAGGTAAATAATCACTACAATGGAATACCTGAAAAAATGGGTGGAAGCAGCACTAGTAAAATATTGTAGCAAAGAGATAACAACACAGTTCCTGTTCGAGAAAGTGATCACTATATTTGGTTGCCCGAGGANTTTTGATGAGTGACCAAAGAACTCATTTCATTAACATTACTATTAAGGATATGACTGAGGACTTTGAAGTTCATCATCAAAAGAGTACACCATATCATCCTCAAGCAAATGGAATAGTGGAAGGCTTTAACAAGATCGTTGAAAATGCATTGACGAAGATCTGCAACGTTAATAGGGATGATTGGGACTTAAATATACCCATAGTATTGTGGGAATAAAAGAACACATGCTAGAAATTGACAGGACAAACACCATTCAGACTGGTGTATAGACAAGAAGCTGTGGTTCCATTAGAATTTGTTGTTCCTAGTCTACGCGTAGCAACAATTACAAACATGACAGAATGAGGCACAATACAGAAAAGGCTAAATCAATTGATGATCATGGAGGAAGATAGGATTTTAGTAGGGTTGCACTAGGAATTATAGAAGGAAAGAGACAAATCTTGGCATGACAGACATATCAAGAGGAAGGGTTTCAAGGAAGGAGACTTAGTCTTGATGTATGACAACAAATCCCTTGAGCATCCAGGAAAACTCAGAATCCATTGGTTAGGAACATAAAAAGTAAATACTGTCACATATGGGGGAGATGTAAAATTGAAGTATTTAGGAGGAATAGAACTCAGAGGGATGATCAATGGGAGCCGACTGAAGCTGTACAGGGCCAGTCAACCCCCGAGAAATAAAAAAAATAAAAAAAATATAGATGAGATACTGCGCCGAAAAGAAGAACATTTAACAAAGAAATAAGGTGATGAGAAGAAAATGAGAATGCACACTCGGGAATTCCAGTGCGGTGGAGGAAAAGGCCAATGGTCACTAAAAGTGGGAAAGAGAAAACAATGGGAGAGCAGGATATGACAAACAACTGCCAATGAATGATGACTATCAAACTTAAATAACAAAAACTAACTGACGGGACACCGCATTAATCGTGCCAATTGGAGATGACAAGGGAATTCAAAAGAAAGCACGTGGGAAGTGCTGGTTCAATTAAAATGTCAATAAGGTAACGTCTCGAAGAAGCTTCACAAAATTCCTATATAAACTAGTACACAGGACTGTGAAGGTTATTGTGCAAGTGAGAAAAGAAGAGAGAAAAAGAGAATATAGAGACAAGAGTGAAATTTCCAGAACTCACAGAGTCCACCATGTTTGAGAGACAAAAACCTGAACACCATGACACCACCCAAACAAGGAGAACCGCACCAAAATGACTGACGAACTTGAAGCAACTATAGATCCTCACCGAAATCATAGGGAAGTGAACAACAACCACTTCAACCTCTAGAAGTCATCAATGTGGATGAAATATCGCCGCTTGATATGACACCAGGAATCCCCACACCTATTATGGAGGAAACCCAACAAACAAAACCACTGGGCATGGACATGGATGTACTAAAAGGGGGACAGGGCCAACATGCTTAGGACGTAGACAATCATTCTCACTCTAGAAACCCTAAAGAGCACCCGAGAGTTCATGGGACGGTCTCGAACCAGGAGGAAATGATCGTGCCATAAATATTACACACAACCATGCCAGAACAACCATAGGAGTTCACAATGGAATATGTCACCGATCGACCAGACGAGTATGTAGAAGAGCGAACAATGGAGGTTGGAACCTTGAGTCAGCCACAACAACAGAAGGGAAAGCATGCGGTACCAATGTCACCACACAGGAAAGTCACCACAACCATTGTATTTCCATACATTCTGGAAGGGATATGTATAGGAAGAAATATGTTAGGTTACATGGAGAAATTGAGGTACTCAGGTCACGACATGACAGACACAGACAAGTTCCCAGAGTTTTCCAAGCATGTCTACCTACAAACTATGGGTATAGGACCCTTTGGCAAACCAATTAATCAACCAGTCCAGTGGGCAGTCAGACTAACCAAAAATGGGATTCTAGGATTTTTGGACATCCTACACTTTGGGAGGGGCCAGTATGCAAACAATTGTGTCAAGCAACTAATGGTAGTCACCCATGGAGGATACTTGTGGATGGAACAACTCGTATCAATAGACATAGATCTTATTTCATACATCACAGGGCTACCATCATTGGGTGAGGATCCCACATAGTTCCTTGAGGACAAGATGAAGGACAAACCATTGGACGAGGAAATAAAGAAGAAATATGGTACCGAAAGGGGGTCACGTGGAATCATAATTAAGCGTATTAGCGATTTCATGATAAGAATGGCCACAAAAATTATGGCATGCAAATTACTCAGTAAATGCTGCAAGGAGGAAGTCTCGACCAGGGTTCTTGATGCTGTAGCATAGTGTGCGAAGATCACCACACTAAGATGGGCCCCTTATTTGTTGAATATGTTCCTGGATGACTGCAAGGATGCATTGGATCTAGGGACATAATTTCACTATTCATGGCTACTTATCCTAATAGCCTTGATCGGATGGAAGAGTCGAAGTATTCATTATTTTCCACTAGATCCAATCCTTGCCACAAAGAGAGATACTTATCATTGGGGGCCACTTCGGACCCCAAGAACAGAAAGGCAAATGAAACCATATTTGAAGGATATCACATCGACCTACAGGAGAGCATCGCCAACACTTGGATGGTGACACCGGAATAAATTGCACAGTATCAGGGCATAACCAACTTCAAATCCACTAGACATGCAATGTGGATCTAGGCACAGAAAGATCTTGACAATCAATGGATACAACTGTGCTACTGCATCAAGGAGATGGACATAGATATGGCCATCAAAGATTTGGATGATGATTGGAGGATTCCAATCCTCAACCGATAAATACCTTCATAAATGGAGGAGGAGGAGGTAAGACAAGGAAAAAAACCTGTCGAAGAGATAACAGTGCCAAAGAAACCAAGGAGAGGTCAGAACAAGTTGCAACACAAAAAAGGGGGGGTGTCCAAGAAAGGCATCGAGGAGGGGAAGAAGAACAAGACATAGGCACCATAGGTATAGGAGAAATAGACTAAGATAGAATAGGGAACCACATCAAGTGCTACTTAGCAGGAGCAAGGCCAGACTAAGAGGCCAATCATCCATATGGGGGGTGCATGCAAGAAGGCAAAGGCACACAAAACACCCCCATAATACACGATCACTGAGTATGATGCAAACATGGTGGCCCAAATGGTCTAGGATCATACAATAGAAGATTTCGATAATGTTGAGTGCCAAAGGGATAGGATTGAGGAAGAGATGGCATACATTCGAAAACTCCTAGAATAGTCCAGAGAAGCACAGGTGGTCGGAAGTAGCGTAGGAATAGTCCCATCAACATCATAGATAGGAGGAGAAGATAGATTAAGAAAACATGACAGGATCCAGACGACAACATAGTTAAGATTGACATTTCACGTCACACCCAACATGGTGCACATCGACGAAATCGTGGGGCATACACCCCTAAAGGACTTGGTCCAAATACAGTTGGTATTAACACAGATACCAGGCAAGGCCTTGTATAAACTAAAAGTTAGTGTCACACAATAGGTACAGTCACGCACATGCAAAAACACAACATAATTTCACCAAGAAAAGGACAATCAGGATGAGATGAAATTGGTACTCGAGCAGACTAAGCTAGAGACCAAAGATGAAAAAGATCGCACGGATAGGTGGGAGTAGGAATTAGTTGTAGCCTATGAAAAAATCCCAAAGAGCATGCAGACGGCCGAACTCACAGTGACGACGAAGATTGATCAGATTGTGTAGGCAATCGATCAATATAGACAAGAGATTGAGCACCTCCGAGAGAAGCTCATACCTACCACTCCACCAGAGGTGAAGGAGAAAAGGAAGTAGGAGGAAAAAACGCAGATAAAGGGGATAGAGCGACAAGTCCATGCAGTGGCCAACTTGTTTGAGAAGGAAGCACAACTCTGGAAAAAGTTGGAAGAGGATCAATAGGTTTAGGAGTGGGACTAGGAAGAAGAAAGGATAATCACAACTATCGAGGACCTCAAGTAGAGGAATAAGGCAATTTCGATCACATAGCACGTCAAAAGAGCACAATATATAAAGAAACTATAGGCATAACTCATAGTTGTGTAGAAAAAAAAAATGATCACCAGGCTCAAATGGAACCGCTCCAAGAGTGGGCAATAGAGGTAATTGCATAGGCAGAAGAAGAAAAAATGAACATGGTACAAACCCAGGAAGAGTACGCAGGGATGTTCAATATTGAGATTGCAATGCAGGTATTGGACACACTCAAGGAGAAGACTGTGCAGGCCCAAACACAAGTAAAGGAGCTCACATATAAGTTCTAAGCGATCGCAAGAGAGATCAATGAAGTGCACCAGGTTAAGGTGGCTTGGGATGAGCCACATGTTAGTGTTGGGGGCCTGTTGGATGTAGACCGAATCTGAAATAAAGGCTATTTTTGGAAGAGAATAATTCAAGAGGAAAGAGATAGCTGGAAGGAAAAGAAACATGCATGCATGCATGGAAGACCTAATGATGCTAGGTTTAGGGTTTTTGTAATATATTGTAATCGTTAGTGATCCAAAGAAAAATATAAGAGATATATACATAGAGCTCGAAGAGTTGGAGAGAGAGGGGGAGGTGAGATATATGAAGAAAGGAAGAGAACTGTAAGGACGATACGAGTTACTAGTGAGCTAGAAAGGGCATGAGCGAATCGATATCGAGGGTTAGATCACAGGCTGTGGATCCTGGTGCGATCTAGTCAGCCTCAAAGGGATCGATGAGCATGTGGGAAGAAATAAGAACTAAGATTGTAACCATGCATGACACGGCGATTTCCAAACTATAATAAAATACTTAGAGACAGATCTTTGTGGACATGTTCGAGGAGGGGGTGAACCATGGTAACACTATGTTATGTGACTGAATGAATGTGTCTTTGAGTATGATTGGTGGATGAATGTTGAAAGAATGAATTAACTAAGTAAATATAATATTCCACATGCATGCATATAATGAATGTTATACTAGATGTTAAATGAACTAAATAAAGGTCAAGGTGAAAATCTCGCTCAGTATCAGGTTGCAAAGACCTAAGTATTGCATCCACCCATAAATCTATCTCGGGTGAGACTACACGGTGCACTCTGTGTACTGTGTTGCCTTCTGGGTTACCAGAGGGGACGATAGTCTTTAAGGGATTTTGTTGGGAAGATTCTTAGTTATGAACTGAGGTCAATCTATAATGGTCAATAGAATCAGAATCCCTTACAACCAGTAAGAGAAAATAGATAAAAGGGAATCAAAAACAACAGTAGGCCTTTGACCTTCACTATCAAACAAATTTTGGAGAAACATTTGGGCCAATTAATCTATGAAAAGGAAATGTTGGCTATTGTTGGGCTAGTTTTTCCCCTTGGGTGAGAAAAAATAAGCCACTTGGTTTCCTTGTTAGGCCAACAGGACAATATATAAATTGGTTAGTTGATTAGTGGCTCAACTAAAGAGAAAACAAGAAAAAAAATAACAAGAAACAAAAATGAAACTAGGCATATAAAAACTCAAATGGATGCATGAAAGAGACATACGAAATAGTTAGCAATGGGACTGGTATTTGAATTGATAACACCTAGGAGAAATATGGGAACTTATGAGTCCCCTCTTCCTCCTTGGTAGGGATATTGAATACCCAAAATAAAAATCTCTCTATCTTCTAAAAATGGAAATACAATGGCGAAGACTTGATTGTTGAACTTTTAAAGAGGACATAACTAAAACACTTTCTATTGATGCTCAAATAGCTCTAAGAGAATGATGGATTCTCCAAAACCAAATGAACAACATAACAATACTCAAAAATTTTCTTTTTGTGTTCATACCTTGGTCATGTATTTATAGGACCAATGAAATATTTTTCATAACTTGCTTGTAGTGTGAATGGCATCCCTTTGAAGGTACTTCCTATCCTTTCAGTAGCCCCAATGCTAGATTTCATGTCGATTTTGAAGTATTATCATGGTACACCTCGACCTGTAAGTGGTTGAAGCCTAATGAACTGAAGTAATCCATCATTTGTGCATCAATGTAGGTTCTTGTAGAGATAATCATCCATACCACACAATTTGCACATTCAACACTATGTTGGCTCACACAAATGTGCACAAGAAAGATTTGGGGAGACTGCATTGAAATTCAATGACTATTTGCATAACTTTAGTTGTTGAATAGGTTCTATAAATGCTTGAGGTATGCTAATTAATGTTTTGCGCTCGTATTTTCTTCAACCATTGATTGTATTGTTGTAACAGATGCCCCATAATGTGTGAGGTTAGGAGCATGCGTATAGCCAAAATACATCATTTTTTATTTTGATGGTGATGTCATTGTATATAAGAGTTTGATACTTTGTATTGAGGAACTGGAAGAGTGATCCATTGGAGGGATAGGGAACTAATATGGGAACCAAATGTTCTATTGATTTTTTTTTTTGTACAAATGAGGTGGTCATTCCCCATGCTCATATCATGAAACAAAAATAGTATAATTGTAACTAAAAATCATTGATGAAGTGGATATCTGCATCACCCTCGAGGGCATCAATAATGGAAGATGATTGTTCTTTTTATTGAACTAGCTCTGAATTGAGGAAAAAATGACTTAGAGGCATTGATGGTCTATCAAATTCATAGGTCTTTGGTTTCTACTGAAAACTAAAATGGTTACATACTAAGACCCACCATAACATGAAATTGTGTTGAGGTTGAATGTTATGGGGGTCAACGACATCAGATTTAGCATCACCAACCTTATATTGCTGGGCTATGCCACTTTTGACGCTTGAATCTGTTAGGATCGAAACAACAACCTCACAAGGATGTAAATCCCCCTGTGTTTTTATAGATGTGGCACTCCTTATTCTTGAGATTTTTAAAATATTCAAAATGTGGGACTTGACAAAAGCCCGTTATAGTAATTCAAAGAAACATAAATATTACAATAAGGTAAAAGGAAAATGTTTTTTGTTTTCTTTTTAAATAAAGTTGCTGAGAAAGGACCAGGAATCACACATTTAAAGAAAATAAGAAAAAATTCCTCACATCCATCATAATTTTGGATAAATATTTTTGATCACATAAAATAAAAAGAGGATGATCTGCATGCATAAGAGAACTTTAACATAGTGGAAAAATGGGAAGCTCAAATAAATATATTGATATATCAACCTCAAAGACTTTATATTTTTAAAATAGGGTTACAAAGCACAGTCATTATTGTTCTCGAAGTAGTTGTCTTGAAATTTCAAAAAATATATAGTCTGTTACATATTATTGAAATTGGAAATGTGTTTCTCTTAAAAACTAGGATTGGGGCTCCTGCGGACCATAAAGAAAATAAATACAAGAAATAATATTTTAGATAGAAGACGACAGGTGGTAGAAGAATCAACAAGATGTGGTAAGAAGCAAAAAAGAGTTATTAGCCTTCAGTTAAACCTTTCTAGTGAAAGAGGTGGAGTAACTGGATGAAGGACTTCATAAAGAAAATAAAGATGTGATCAACGTCAACTTAATATGATCTTCTCTATCTTTTTCATTTGCTCGTTGATGTCCTTTTATCATTTTCATCGATGGTTAGAGGGACTGTCTAAACTTTTTATTTCCCTTCATTTGTCATTTTGTCGATAGCCTTCTTGAACCATTATTTGATGTAAATTTTCATAGGTTCCACGTTAATTTCATGCTGGATTTTAATATTGAACAGCTCACCCTCCAAGTCACGGAGATCAATGGAAATTCATGTAATATTTCTTCAATATCCTGATTTTTTACGTAGTAATCTACTAGCAAGTTATCTATGGCGTTCTCATCATATTCAATTATTCCATAGAATTTTTCAATTGAAAATCCTTTAACAATCTCAACTTGCTCATCGAACTGTTGTTTTTTTAGGAGCAACGAGTTGAGGATCAACTTGGTATATTGGACCTTGTTAGTGCTTCCCGTTAGGTCCACCTCTGTGAGTCTTTTGAATAGCTCTTGTCTCCTTGTTATGGCTTGGATGAACACCTGAATGATGTTGTTCAAGTTATTTATTTTCTCTTTCCAATAGGCACTCGACTGCTTGATCTGACTTGGTGAGGGAAGGTACTCCTCTCTTCTCTTTAACTCTAACAAGTTGAAAACTTTAATACCAAAGGGTGCCACAACATCAAGGTAGATACCTTCTTCATTTTTTAGGTTGGCATGTATATATTCAAGGAAGTCATGTGCCCTCGAGCCAAAATAAATCATTATTTTTGAAATTTCCTAGCCTTCTGTAATCAATGCCATTCTTTTCTTGATATTATTCTTCACATAGCTCCCGACTGATGTGAGTAAGCTTGAGGATCCTTTTATTTTGGCTGCGGGCGTGTAGGGTCTGACAATTTCCAAAGGGCTGGAAAGGAGTGGAAGATGCATCAAAGTCTATTCAAGTGCCTTAATCCTTTCCTTTAGCTTTATATTTTTTTCTTCGAGACCACCAATGGAATCATCCAATGCATCGTCAATTGCTTTATGAATTTTAGAAATTTGGCAAGGCCACATATTTCTTAGGTTAACTTATGAACAATATTTCCCCCTTTATTCTTCACATCACTCTTCTCAATAATTAATTTTTCAGACTCGTTGTAAAAAACAATCCTCTGAAACACAAATGATTCTTCTTCATCAAATATCTCATTTTCAACAATTTCCAATGACTGATTTTGGTGGGCCACGCTGCCAGTCTAGTCAATGTTAGGAAACATCTTCTCAGTGTTAGCCTCAAGCTCCATATCTTCGAGGGAAAATCTATTGATGTCACTTTTGATGCGATTCTCTTCTTCCTCTTGTACAATATTCTTACTCTTCTTCCTGAGAGGAAGTTTATGTGAGATTTCAATTTTTTCTGGAGGGGGGTTCTTATCTCCTCCTCCACTTGAACTACTATTGATTACCTTCTTATATGGGTGGGCCACTGGAGAACTACTCTGAGGTTTTTTAGTCTTAGGTATGATAGTTTGGGACTAGGAACTCTTCTTGTTGTCACCTTTTTCTCTCAGTTTTTATAGTTAATTTGTAATGAGTACCGTCTCTAAGTTGCCAGGAGTGTGGGTAGGGTTGCCCAGGTGTTTATGCTCTTCTTCTCCTAAAAAAATGTGGATAAATGAATTGATAAAACCCACTGCTAAAATATGTTCCACAAAGATTTCGTTAGCATCAAAACCTTTGATATTTTCATCATACTTGAGATTCAGGGTGTGGAAGTGGTTTGCAAATTCATCAATTTTGTTCATGTTTTTGAATACAAAATCCCCAACTTTCCAAGGCAAAGGAATGCATGGATTTTTTCATTTTTCACGAAAAAAGTGCAGCCAAAAGCTATATTGCCTTGCAAATTCTGTAAAAAATATTATGTCGGATATATGGCATGGTAGAAAGGAATAATTTTCCTTAGAACAAAAAATCCTGATGACATTGTAATTCTCCATTTGTTCCAAAGTCCTCTTTCTATCCAAGAATTTACTATCTTGAGCATATATTATTGGGGTATCTCGTCCAAACAACAACTCTTTAAGAACTGAGACAAAGTCATTGAAAACTTCATAAAAATGCAGGGAAGCTTTGTGCCTTCATAACGCTTGGTACCAAAAAGTCACAGGGTCATATTCAAAATTCATCTTATTTCATATAGACAATTTAGGAAACTGACAGCAATGTGCTACCGCAAAAACCAAATAAGAAGATATAAAGAATTTCTTATCATTTTATATTGAGACAATTGTGAAGAGATTTCAATGGAAATAAACTTCCCCTAATAAAAAATGGTCTTCTCCTTGACAGTAAAGTATAAGATGTAAAGAACCATATGGGGAATGATAGCACTATTTTCTTGGCCCGTAACTCTGGTAAATAACTAGGCAATTTCCCGAAATGGGTTTTTGAAAAGGATAATGTGCAATATGGTAATATCTTCAGGGATGGCCATGGGATTATCCAAGAATTCAAGTAAGATATCAAGACCGTTTTCATATCGGACACCCAAATTACTTCCTTTTGAGCAAAAGGGGATGAATAATAAGAGTATTCTCTAGACCACTGAAAATTTTGGTCCTCTCATCCAAAAATGTTCAAAGTATCTCCACAAAAATTATTTCGAGTTGCTACTGCCATACTTTGACAAGATCATTCTTTTGATCCAAATAATATTTTAAATGAGCGCTTGAGAGATAATATATAATCTTCGACAAATCATGCTTCAATGTGGTTTAATAAGGAAATTCTTCAAACCCTTCACCTATTAATGACAATCTTTACGGGACCTGTGTGATGATTTATTAACCTTAAACCATATAAATGCATCTTGGAAATAGTGTGAAGGTGGCGGGGATAGACAAAAGCACATAGAATTTAGGACTTTTGTGAACCTCTTAACTCGAGAACCCGCGAACCCACTGTTGCAAAAGGTTAAGAATTGGCTAAGTTTTGTAATGAGGTCAGTTGAACTGATCATAGGAGGGATGAGATACTTAGGAGCTCAGGGAATCGAATGGTCAAAATGTATATCAAATATCGTTTGGGTACAAAGTGTATTTCATGAAATGAGGGATATGAAAGCTTGAAACTTGCCAACCCGGGAACCAAGGACTGCAAAAAATGGTTAAATATAGAATAATGTGGCGTTCAGTCAGACTCATGATGTGAGAGTGTGGATGGAGATGAGGATTTGCGATTCTGCCATCCCAGGAACCCGTCATTTTGGAAAAATGACTAAGTATAAGAACTATAAAGGGAGAATAGAAGGGAAAAAAGAAAAGGGGAATTAGGGTAAGTATAAAAGAGGGAAAAGAAAAGGATAAAAGGAGTTGGAAAAATAGAGAAGGGGAGGGAAAATTTGGAAGAAACAATTGATCTCAATAATTGGCTCCAACTGTTGGATGATAACCCCCTGTGGTTTGTCAAGAATCCAGACCCTTTCATGGCCAGGTGCTTCTGCCCATTGGGCTATGGAGTAAGAGTAAGAATATACAAATTGAAAAAATAAAATTATATACAATGTGAATGAGAAAGTATTAAGAGAATAAAAATTTCAAATGTTGCGCGTTGACAGGAAGCATTAGTATTTTACCCTTCATGTCTTGGAGCATATAGGAGTTAAAAACCAAGATCTTCTCAATGACATATGGTTTGATACAGAGTGCTTTGAACTTTCTATGCATGGAAAATTTCTCCTTGGACTTGTTCCAAAGTACCACCAACTCTCCCTTCTAAAAATTATTTATAGTTGTGCTTTGATCAAAATAATTTGTGACACTCTGTTGCCTCTTAGAATTTTGATTCAGGGATTTGTTTCATTTTTCTTCCAACTTCAACAACTGATCGATTTTCCTCTGGTTGGGAGAACTGTCTTCTTTATCTTCAGTATTGACCATAGAAATCAACGCATTGAGCTAAAGAGTAATCTACATTTTCACTTCTTTCCCATAAACCAATAGATATGGAGACATCTTGGTGCTATCCTTCAAATTCATTCTACTTTCCCATAATGAATCCATCAACTTTATATGCCAGTTCCTTTGATTCTTGTCAATGGTTTTCTTCAGTATCTGAACAAGTGTTTTTTTTTTGGATTCAGTGAGGATATTGCCTTATGGATATTTGTTGGCATAGGGAAAACCTAGGGTTCAATGATCAAGAGCGCACCAACAAAACCCTAAGTATCGGCCCTTTCGGCAACACCTGCGAAGAAGATGAAGTCTCACCCGAGGTAGAGGTAGGGGTGGTTGTAGGAATTAGATGTCTGCAAACTTAGCTGGGACACTGATCTGTGATTATATCTTTTATAGGGCACTTAACATATATCATTCATCAATATTTAACCCTTATGGTACTTGTTGTGCTACTTATATGTTTAGTATAATTCAATCATTAATTATCAATCCCGGATTCCTAATCAATAGAGTTACAAGACACCAGTAAGAAAGGTAATTTCTAATGTCACGAGTATAGAATTAAACTAGATTATGCATGCTGGAAACAAATCAAAATAGCAAACTGCAATGCACTTTGGTTGTCTTTCTTAGAGAGGCTATCTATTCCATTATGGCACATGCAAGTATGAGATGGAATTGGTTTGATAGATCAAATCTGATATCTGACCCAGAAAAATAACTATGCAATCCACACATTATGAAAGGAAATCACACATCAATCAACAAAGCATAGCATGGGTAGTTCAATAGTCAATATGTTGGTTCTGCTATGGTTCACAATGAACTTCACTAGTTCTTATCCAATTAGTTTTGACTATTGCTGCCAACATCTATGATCACTCAAGGAAATCAAATTCATGAGAAAAGAAACAGGGCATATGCGAAAACAGAGCAAATAAGATCTCTAAGCAATTATATAATGGAAATCCTAGTCTAAGATATACTGCTATCATCTAACGGAGTTAAAGCTTTAGCTAATTCAATGTTTATACTACTAAAAACAAATACTAATGCTAATATACAAAGAGGCTGACTTTTGTTGGGCGGTGGGCCCTTGCCTCTTCAACAGGTCAGCTATTGAAGTCTACAGGAAGCTTGCTTTCGATACACACATTACTCTCACTCACATTTCAAAACATGAAATCATACTTTCGTTAACAACTCAACTCATACTCAATCATGGATAATCAAAATATGGAGATAAAATGACATTCTATTAATCATCACTCTGAATATGTTATGTACTATCATACGCTGCTTTACATATTAGTGATATGCTAACTCTCCTACTACTTCTACCATCCTTTCCACGAATATTTAATAGTCTGAATCATGAAACACAAGGAGGCGAAGTGATTTGCAAATCAATCAGTTGTTGATTTCAATCATTTGGTTACATCTTTAGCTTCATCCTCATGACATGAAATGAATGAGGATGAGGAAATCAACAAACTATTCTTATCATATCCTTGCTAAAGCAAATAGACATCCACCAATTGACTTAGGCGAGATCTGGCACTTAACTTAGTGCATTAGGCTCTTCCATACTAGTACCGGATCATAACAGGTAGATGGTACTGGATCATGACAGTGTGCAAAAGGTGGTACTGGATCATGACAGTGTGTGGCTGTTGGTACTGGATCATAACATTGCATGTTGGTACCGGATCACAACAGATGCTATTTTAGTACCGGATGGGCTTGGTACCAGATTCAAACAACAACAATATTGGTGTGCAGGTATCATATGGCTAAGATAGTACAGGAACGCTAGACATCTAGAGGTCAAAGATTCACATATGACAAATTGAGCATTAGTGCATGAAATATTTAATTCCTTAACTCAATAAACCACAAAATGCATGAATTAACCATACTTTACCTTATGACCTTATTATTGGCAATTGGTAACGTTCTTGTCATTCACTCAAGCTTTAGGTAGGCCAAAAAGGTATAGGTGAATATTATAATAGGGTAATGGGGATGTCAGTTTCATGTCTCAACATTCCCCCATGCCAAAATCATTGCATGTCCTCATGCAACTGAAAACAAAACCCAAAATTTTTCAAAACTGGAGACTGTGTTCTTTACTTTGGTGGATCAATGATGTTGATGGATGAAGCCTCTTCTCTCAGCTCCCTTTTAATGACCCTAACATATTGTAGGAGTCATAATACCTTCTTGATCTTGTTAGAGGTCTCTTCATGGTCATCTTGAAGTTGTTGGCTGGTTGTTTTCAATTGCTCATTTTCCTTTTTGATATACCTATCCAAGAGTTGATATTCCTTCACTTCCTATTGGAGTTCTTGATTTTGTTTTTTCAATTCCCCAATCCTTTTCTTCATTTGTTATTTTGTCAAGGTCTTTGTTGACTCCATCATTACTGGCTGGATGCACTCCCTTTCCTCAACTTCCTCTCTCATCCCACATAAAATAATAGTAGCTTACTCCTCGGTCAAACTAGGGATGTCATCTTGGATTGGTAAATCCTCAAAAGGGGAGGTAAGGTCGATTGGATCTTCCTGTGTATGAGGAATGACTATTGTTTTTCCCTTATTTTCCATGCTCCTCGTAGTTGTTTTACAGGGAGGTACCGGATCAGGGATGCTCACAGGCTTCCTTTTCTTCTTCTCTAATTGTGAAATGGTGACAGGGGGTTGTGCCACAGACTGTTTACCTTTAGTTTCTGAGCTATGCTTCCCTTTCTTCATCATTTTTTTTTGATGTCCCTCTTTCTCAACTGCCACTGTTGAAGTATCCTCAACTAATTTGTTTTTACCTTTTGATTCAAAGATTTTAGAAGTCTTGTTGACTGTGGAAGAGGACCCTGCTTTTTCATGTTGGATCACTGCCCTAGATGATGGTGGAGTTGTCTTATTCTTCTTGCTCTTTTTTTCTTGGGGTTCCTTACTTTTCTTTGGAGAATGTTGGGTTTCCTCCACAGGTTTGTTTTCTGTGGGAAGGTGTTGTGTGATAAGGTTTTTCTAACTAATCCTTTGTTTCCTAAGATCATGTAAAACTAGAATTTTAATGAGACCTTGATGGTAAATTCTAGTCTTCTCTGTTTTGGAGGTGGATTTAACACCTCTTACCATTTTCCTCAAACTCATCCATAGAAAATATGGAAAACCAATTTCAGGGCCTCCTTCAAAATGCAATAGAAACCTAAGGTGATATATGAAGGTCACGACATACCTGCCTTCACAGGTGACAAAACAGTGAAAACTGGTAATCATTGGATGGTATTCTTCTTTGATGTAGTTCCTAGGGATCCCCTTCTTCCAGTCAGGGTGCTAATGATCTACCTTCAAGAATTGTTGGCACATTTCTTGTTAATTCCTACACCTTTGAAGTATTTGGCTCCTCTGCTAGGTAGTCCCGTAACCTCCCTTAAGGATGCTTCATTAATTATCATTTGTAGATTTCCTATATGTGTAATCTCTCCATCATAGCTCTGTATAAATTCCTGAGATATATTCTCATGCCAGCCTGTAAATTTTTCCAGAAATGATATCCACCCCAATCTAGCATATTTTTCTTGACATAATTGGTACTCCTCGGTTTCCCTATAAATTTGGANAAATCTATATGGAACAAATTAAAGACACCCCTTGGATCACATGTGCAATTTGTGAGGAACTGCATTTTCAAAAGAACATAAAATGTTTCACCTACGACTTGGAAAAAGAATATGTTAGCTTGACATTGAATGATAGAACGTTCTCCACTAAAACAATATGTGTATTGTGCAAAAGGTCGCTCCAAAATGGAAAAGTGCCACAATTTGCAACACCGGACCAAATAAGATGTAACACACCACTACCAAATGTAAGTACACTTTCAGAACTAAAAGAGAGGTTTGTGTCACTGTGAATCGCATTTGCATAGATCAAACCATGGGGTTATAAACGATCCAAATGGGCTTAATAAGATCAATTTTCTATGGGCCCATCCATATGGATGTTGTGCAAAAGCATTTTTGCAATCCATGGATGAAACCCTCACAATATTTGTTGCGTTGAAGAAGAATTTGCAATACAGGAATGCACACCAGACAGGTAGAGTATGTGTCAACTTTTTCATGAGAGCATTGAAAGAATTGTGTTCTAGGAGTCTGTATAAGGCTGAAAACATCTGTATAAACGAGGACTGGAATCATGTTCTTCAAGAAGAGACTAGAAAATCCACGTAAAATGTGGACACTGGTACTAAAATTGATACCGATGGTGAATCATACAATGAAAAACCTACAGAGACATTGATCCATGGACTCACAATATCACAACGCATTCGTGACTTGGAGGACAAGATCATTGAACTTGAACCCACTGAAGGCCAACGTCCACTTGGAATTTTCAAGGACAAATATGCAGAAGAGATGAACTTCCCAACATTTTTCTATGGAGACCCACGTGATGATGACATTACAAAACATTTTAGCTACCAAAAAATAGTTAAATGGGAATTGTTACAAGCAAGCAGTGATTTCTCATGTCACACAACAAATTTGTTTTTCAAGACAATGCGAATAATAATTGAGAAAGTGCTCTCCTACTTCTGGGTGCAAATAAGAAAAGCTCAGCTCCGTGCAAGGAATATATTAGCAAAAGAAGTCAAGTACAAAGAAAATTTGGAGAGACTTTTTAAATCTGATATTGGATACATATATTTCAAAAACATTTGGATCTCTCTAGATCACTTGCAACAAATCAAGAAAACACTATTTGCAATGATTCGACAATTGGGGGCCCCAACCTTCTTTGTCACATTTACAAGTGCATAACATCGATGGACTCCATTGGTAACTACACTAAACGAGATAGACAGGAACAAAGAGAAAGCAAATTGATAGATTGGAAGTAAACGATGTTGACTATATCATAAGGAAAGACCTAGTCACATGTACTAGTTACTATAGACATAAAATCAACGCATTAAAACAAATGATATTCCATGATGACACGTTCTTTGGAAAATTTTCAAACCACTATTTTGTAACATAGTTTCAAAATAGGGGAAGTGAACATGAACATGGCCTCATGTGGACAGAAAATGCTCCAATATACGAAAAAGGATAGTAACACGCAAATTGATAATTTTTTGGACCAATACATTACCTATGACACAGATCATTTGGATCTAAAACTCTCCAAAGTCCACAGGCACTACCATACAAAGAGTTGTAAGAAACGTAGAGACTCACACTATAGATACAACTTTCCTATGCCACTAATGAAAACGATGAAATTCATTGAACCACTTACTTCATTCGACAACATTCTCGTTGAGAAATCAAAAACCCTTCTCACATTTCTAGAGAGAATAGATTTTGACAAATTCATGAGCTTCGATGACTTCTTGATGGAAATAAAGATAACAAAAGATGAGTGCATCAAATTATTACAATCTACACTAAAGCAACCAACAATGTTATCACCCAATGCCTTAAAAATGATAAGAAATCAATAAAATTCAATCCACATCAAGGGGGAAACCTCCTTTAAAATATATAAACTTCAGAACACAATATGAGATGAGATAAGATGATCCTAATAATAGATCTCCTTCATATATATATAGGAGACAAAGGGTTGCCATTATAATGAAAGGGTGGAAAGAAGGGTTCTAGACGACCTAATAGAAATGTAATAATTCAATATCTAGGTCATAATAAGGGGTTTCATACATATCATGTGGCTTTGTCTAGAGCTTAACATGCATGTCCCCTTCAAACAAGTGTTTTCCTCAACACTTGTCTAACCACAAATGATTTTGCATGAATATTTGTTGGTTATTACTCTTTCTATCTACTTCTTGGTTGACCCAAGTTCAGATCTAACAGGTTTCCGACAAAACCCTCTAAAACTATCGGCCCTCCTGGTAAACCAGAAGGCAACACAACACATAGAATGTATTGCGCAATCTCACTTGAGATAGTCCTATGGGTGACTGCAATACTCATATTCTTGCAGTCTAGGAAAGAGTGGGGATCTGGGATTACAATTCATCTTCTTAGGCCTTGATCTTGTTGTTCTCTCTATCATGCTTAAGATTCATTCATTTGTTAATTTTATGCATGCAATCTAATTGATCTATCAGATAACAGATCTAACAGAAATATTCATTCATTCATTCACCATCTAAATACTGATATAAGGTAATTATGTCATAAACACCACACATAACATAGGCTTTATCGTGGTTCAGCCCCTCCTGGGCTACGTCCACAAAGATTTGGCTTCTTAGGCTCTTTTATTTAGATTTTTGCAAGATATGGCGTCGCGTGCACTACAATTCTAATTATACAATCATAAAATAGGTTCCAAAACCTCTGTGAGGCGGACTAGATCGCACCAGGCTCCTTAGCCTATGATCTAACCCTTGAGATCTAACTAATTGACTCTCCTACAGCTCAACAACATACAAAAAGGTATCAGATCTTACAATCATTCTCCTAGACAAGAAAAACAATATTCTCTAACATTCTGGAACCAAAAAACACAACCCACCCCCGACCTAGAAATCCTAGGTACTTATTTATATTAATTTTCATCTTGTCACCCATTATAATGTCTTACAAAAACCCTAACCCTAACGTGGTTCGGTTTTCCTGCATGCTTTCCTCCTTTGCATGTAGCTTTTCCTCACATATGCTACTTTTCCTGCCAGTTGTATTTCTCCAAATTAAGATTTATTTTCCAATATTGGACTTTTCCTCAACCTTGACCTGCACCCAACACACCCCCAACACTAACATGTGGCTCATCCCGAGCCACCTAGGCAATGCACGCTCCTTCGACGGCCTCTGCTAGGTTGTGGAACTTGTTTGCAAGTTCCTCTCCTCTTTCCTAGACCTGGGCGACCTTCTCTGTGAGCGCTTCTAATGCTTGTGTTGTGATCTCCTCCTGGATCATTGCTACACACTATGCCTATGATTGTGCCAAGTTCTTCTTCTCCTCCTCCAACTGCGCGATCATATGCATTGCTTTCTCTTGAAGGGGTTCCATCTGCGCCTGTCTATCCTGTTTTTAGCTATGCCTACACCTTCTTCATATCTTGCGTTCCTTTCAGACGATCTATGATTCTGATTGTATTTTTCCTCTGCTTGAGGTCTTGGATCGTTGCGCTTATCCTTTCTTCTTCCTCGTCCCACTTCTAGACATGCTCATCTTCCTCCAGCGCTATCAAAAGTTGCGCTTCTCTGTCGAATAATTTGACTGTTGTGTTGACTTGTTTCTCCATTTTTGTCAGTTGGAGTGCAGCTTCTACTTTCCTCTACTCTCGAACCTTGGGCTAGGTTATGTGATTGATATTCTCTTTGAGCTCCTCAATCTATTTCCTGAATTGGTCAATTGTCTATGCAATAAGGTTGATCTTCTCCTCTATGTTTCTTTATGATTCTTGCGCTCTATTAGGGATTCGGTTGTATGTCATTGTCAATCCCTGCTCTAGCATGTCTGCGCATTCCTTATTTTCTTCCTTTTTTTTTGTCAGCTGGTCATATTGATCTAGAGAATCTCTGTGACTCATTTTCCCACCTCTAGGTTTGTGGCATATGCACGAGCCCTAGACTGTACTTATTGCATGATGCTGGATTGTAGCCCGTATAAAGCCTTTGTCGGAATTTACTCCATCACCATCTCAAGTTGTTCTACCTCCTACGGGTATTTATACAATGTCTCATGATTGAATTTGATCATTTGATGTGTTATGGTGAATTCTTCCCTACCTTGAACAACAAATTGCACAGTCTCTTTGCCCTTTTTCTGCGCAAATGGTCGTTGTATCTTTTCCTGTGGCTGTGCAGTGGCATGTGATTCTACTCAACTATGGAGTTATTGAATGTTTTCGTGTACCTCTAGGATATTACCCATAATCTCTTCCCTCTATGCCACTGTAATCTTGAACACTTCCTCACTCCTATCTTGGACCTTATGTGCGACGAGCTCTACATCATCCCATGTGAGGGTGATGTCGGGGTCCTCTGTCTTGTACTTCCTCTTCTTGCTTTCATATTTTCCCTGCGCGAGATTTCTTGCAGTTTGTAAGGGTTTCGCCTCTATTGTTGTTCCTTCGCCTATTTCCTTTGGAGCTTGTGTTGTCTCCTTTTGTACAGTCTGTGTTTGTCTTCCTGTTCTCGCTACTGTAGGCATTCTCCTTGGCCTTTTTGGTACTGTGTTTCTCCCACTTTGTAGGTTTGGAGTTGTGGTTGTCCTGGTGTTGTCAACCGGACTACCTTTTTGGGATGACAAGCCTGCTCTAGTCATCTCTTTGGGCTTAGAGGACTGCGGCGTGTCTGTCCTCATCGATGATTTTTCTATTGGAAGCTACCACTACACACGCCAATCCTTGATCATCCACTCGACCTCTTCCTTGGCGACACAATATTGCATCTTCAACCATTCCTTCTTAGTATCCTTTGCATCTTGGATCCATAGGAGATGTCGGGATACCTTGAATTTAGCTATCCCTTCTGTCTATTGCGGGACCTCCATCGGTATGCATCATACGTTTGTTGTGCAATGTGCATTGCTGGATTTATTCTAGTAGCATGGAAAACACAGTGTTGTTTGCATGATGTGTCTTGTTATCTTTCTCCTACTAGAGAGATTCATACCTAGTTGTATATCATTTCCCTACCTTGTCCAGGAATGTTGAGAAATTAGGCTCTTGCCACCCTACCAGATCTATCATTATTATGAACTAGGAGTAATGGAACTCAGTTCCATTGTCCTATGCATCGCGATAGTCAAGTAGGAATTGTTTCAACAAGTACGACACCCAACTGAACACCATCCCCTTTGTGCATTGTGCTGCTACTATGATCGCTCTTGCTGGCACTTCATCTATGTGACATTTTCTTAGCATCTTGCATGCCATTATCTTACTGGTGAATCTTGTGGCTTCGTCATTGATTTCTTTGATGATGATGCCTATATTCCCCATGGTCGTGTCGAAATATGCCTTTACTTGTTCCGTCAGTTCTTTCTCGTGCACTTTATTTTATAAAAAATCTTTCGACTGCGCGTCAACAGTAGGAAATCACGTTATTTTGGAAATTAATTCCACGTTAATCTATATTGGTCTTTCCATCCAAATAATTCCTCCATGGACCCAGGCGACCAGTTGCTTGACACACAGATTGACATTCTTACCGCGCCCAAAATGTGGTATGTCCAAGAGTTTCATTATATCTAAGTTATACAACCCCATAATCCGTTGTGTTCTCTCTAGCACTTGCCTTCCTAGGGGTCCAATCTCCCCTATGTTGATCAGATAGTTTTCCTCAGCCAATTCTGGAAATTTGGCCGAGTCATGCACGTCATGGTTTGCGTACCTCAATCTTGGTACCTTCCCCAACATGTCATCGATAGTGGGGATTGTGTCTGGAAGGAATGGAAGGGTAATTTCCATACTGCCAGGGGTATTTCTTTTCTACCCCACAATAGACGTGCCTGCCTCTGTTGCTTATGTGCCCTCTTCTTCCCCAGCTGACTCTATTTGGTCAGCAATGTCTTCGACTAGTACTTCATCTTGTTCTTGGGACTCTCGGGGTCCCACTACGTCATTTGGTCTCGCAAGTGCCTCAAGGTTAGGGTTTGAACCCCCATTCCCAGCCCCAGATATCTACCCTATCTCTCCTTGTTGCGTTGTAGGGAGCTCTTCCTCAACCTACATTGGGCTAATCGATTATGGGTCTGAGGTGGTCACATCCTCAATCTCAACTATATTATCTACTTGTTGCATCCTCTCTTTGCACCTTTTCACTTTTCGGGTGACCCTGACAAACTGTCCCAGTGACCCAAACTTCGGTGGAGTCATCCTTTTCAACTATCATAATCTCGGCTTTCTACTTCGTCGATTTGAAACTAGGGCACAGGTTCTCTTTCTCACTCTGATATAGAAATTTTCTAAGTGTTGAATAGCTCTATATTTTTCTTCCTTTTATAGACCGAGTTATGTTCACTTTTACTTTTTGCATGCAATTACGCCAAGTTCACTTTTTATTGCACGTTGTCTTCTAATGTTTGTCGCGGTATTTACTGCGTGCAAATTTTCCCCATTTTTTTCATATTTTCTCTCTTTTCTATTTTTGTATTTATTTTTCCCTCTTTTCTCCTTTTTATTTCCTTTTGTCATTTTTCTATCCTAGCTTCTACTATTTTACACTATGTACACGTGTTTCTTACTGCGATGTAACTTTTAAGTTCTAGGAGGTCAACTATCGTTGTACAGTTTCAGTCGAATCCCATTCATCATTCCTTTCAATTATGTGCCTCCCAAGTCTTTTAATTGTACATATCCCCCATATGTGATAGTCTTCACTTCATATGGCCCCAACCAATGCATTATGAATTTACTCGGATGTTGAAAAAAATTACTGTCATAGAGAAAAACTAGGTCTCCTTCCTTGAAACTCTTCCTTTTGATATGTCTATCATGCCAGTATTTTCCTCTTGATTTATTTACTTCTTGGTGAAATCCTGCCATAATCCTATCCTCTTCCATCTCCATTAGTTGATTGAGCCTTTCCTTTACTGTGCCTCTTTCTGCCATGTTGTTAATTGTTGCTATGCACAGAATGGGTACCAAAAATTATAATGGTACTATTGCTTCCTTCCCATACACCAATCTGAATGGTATATTTCCTGTCAGCTTCTTACATGTAGTCATGTATGCCCATAGTACTACTAGTATTTTCAAGTCCTAGTCATCCATGTTGACATTGCAGATCTTTGTCAGAGAATTCTCCAAGATCTTATTGAAGGATTCTACTAATCCATTTGCTTGAGGATGGCATGGTGTACTCTTCTGATGATAGACTTCAAACTCCTCAATCATAGCCTTGATAGTGTTGTTGATAAAGTGGGTACCTTGGTCACTCATCAAAATCCTTGGACAACCAAATCTAGTGATCACTTTCTCAAACAAGAAGTGTGTTGTTGTCTCTGCGTTGTAGTCTTTGACTGGTGCTGCTTCTTCCCATCTGGTTAAATATTATGTCGCAATAATGATATATCTAGATTCTGACCTTTTTGTTGGTGGATGGATTGGCCCAAAAAAATTTATTTCCCATTTGTCAAATACCTGCAAAGTTACTCATGGTCTCAAGGGCATCTCATCCCTTCTATTAGGTTTACCAACCCTCTGACAGAAATCACATTTCTGGAAATATTCCTTGGAATCTCTGTTAATTTTTGGCCACCATAGTCATGCATGCAATACCTTTTGCGTGATATATTTTCCTGCATAGTGTCCTCCAACTATTCCCTCATGATCTTCTGCCAAAATTCTAGTCCTTTCATGTTCTAGTACACCTCTTCTCAAAATGTTGTTTGCGCCCATTTTTTATAAGTATCATACAATCAATTGATAGTATGCATCTCTGACTACCATATTGTTCTTTTGCGCAGTGTTAAAGTCTTGTGGTGCAGTCCATGTACGCAAGTATTCAATAATGTCAGCAAAATATTTGTCAACTACTTGGACTGAAAATAATTGCACATCAGGGAAGTTGTCTTCCAAATTGGTAGGTTCTTCTCCATTGGTTACCCTTGATGGGTGATCCGGTCATGCATTCAACGTCCCTGGTTTGACTATCACTTCAAAATCAAATTCCTAAAATAAAAGTAGCCATCTACAAATCCTCCCCTCCAACACTGGCTTGTTGACTAGGTATTTGAAGGTTGAATGATCTGTGAACATCTTTAAATGGTTTCCCAACAAATAGTGCATGAAATTTTGTTGTGCATATACCATAGATAGACCTTATCTTTCTAAAGTATTGTAGGTCTGTTTTGATTAAGAAAGTTGTATGCTTTCAAATGTTGTAGGATGGTCCAAATCCCCTGCTCCTGGCTATGCCAAAATTGCTCCAAGTGCTATAGCTAATGCATATACATGCACATGAAAAGTATTTTCCCAATCTGGAAATACCAGAATAGGTGTTGTGACCATATTTTCTTTTAGGGTGTCCAAACCTTGTTGATAGTCATCATTCCACTGAAATTTAGTATCTTTTTTTAACAGGTTTTCCATTGGCGCAGTGATTAGCGCATACCCTTTGATAAAAAAATTGTAGTAGCCTATATGTCCCAATGTTGCTCTCAACTAGCGCATTGATTTGGTGGTGGTAAATTAACAATGATTGCAATATTATCATGATCCACCAATGATCATTGTTTACAGACTATATGTCCCAACAATATTCCAAGAGGTGTCCCAAAAATGCACTTCTTGATATTCAATGATATCTGACATTGTCTGCATCTTTCCAACATTAGCCTTAATACTTCCACATGGTACATTAACAGACTATATACAGTCCAATCATCCAAATACACTTCTAAAAATTGGTGCTTGGACTCCTTAAAAGAAGCTATTACTACCCTTGAAAATATTCCTAGTGCATTCTTCATCCCAAAAGGCATGACTGTGTACTGGTAAGATCCCCATTCTGTGGAAAAAGTAGTCTTATACTTGTCTTCTGGGGCTATCTTGATCTGATGGTAACTTGAGAATCCATCTGTAAATGAATATGCTTCATGGTCTCCCACATTCTCTAGGACTTCATCTGTAAATGGTGTAGAGAAAGGGTCATGTAGGAAAGCATCATTCAGTTTTCTCAAATCTACACAAATAAGTATCCCCCATTGTTTCTTCTCTTGCACTACCATAGGGCTTATCCATTCAGATTCCTCCACTAGTTCTATAATACTAGCTTCCAACATTCTGTCAATTTTTGCTTTCACTTTCTACTTATATATTGGATTTAGACTAGAAGGTATTTTTCTAACATATATGGCATCAAGTTTGAGAGGTATCTTCATCTCTCCTAGCTCTCTTGCTATGCCTTTCATCTCTGTAAAGGTTTTTTGGAATAGGTCATTGTATTTGTGCAGTAACTTTTTTATTCTTTCTATTGTTTGTTCATCCCAATAGTATCCAATACTTTCCATTTTGGGATTCTAAGTTGTCTCAATGTTAACTTTATTTACCTTGATAGGTGCAACAAATACTTTTGATTCCAAACATGGACCTTCCACCCCTCTTTCTCCTTCAATTTTTTTTATATGGATATTGTGTGGGTCATCTTCCTCCGGTGCCTCTTCTTCCACATGATAGCATGATAGTAGTTCTTTGATTTTTTGCATGTTCTTTTGTTGATATTCAGTCATGAGTTCAATCTCTGGTTCATCAATAAATATCACCCCTCTTATATGTTTTAGTGTTGATTCAATTTTTGGGTTCTCATGTTCAAATGAGAAAGTTACTATAAAAAAAAATTGTAATGATGTCCATTATGTAGTGCCTCTGCACAATTCCTGGTCTACATATGAGTTTTCTGGAATTCCTTCCAATCTGTGGATGAAGTGATGAGGCCATTACTCTCGTGGTGTCATCCTCCATATTGTTCTTCATTTCTCCAATTTTTTTGTTGGTGTCCCCTATCCATCATATCTCTGCATATTATTGCTCCCCTGCTATGCGTAGTAGTCGCTTACATTGGTACCAGTCCTTAATTGTTTCTTTGTGCGCACCCCACCATATTGCAAGTGTTTCCTTGAGTGTAATGTCCAGGGCTATGATCCTTTTATTCTCTAACATTTCGTCATTGTATCTTGTTAGTAAATCCTCTAAGTCATTCACCCCATGAAAACTGTAAGGTTCCTTTATCTCTGTACCCACCCATATTACTACGCGGTCTATTCTTGCACACCTTCTTGTAGACACTTCATGTAATCTTTGTTGCCAATTATCCAAACCTATATCTGAGTCAGAAGCACATAATTTTATGCTCCTCCAAATGATTACCCCATCTGCAGTTGGGTTCACATAATATTCTTCGTGGGAAGTGGTTCTGTATAATTGGTTGATTTCCTCTAGATCTAAGCAAGTGGGCTCTACAAACCTTTCTCCTTCTGATGGATCTAGTGGCACAATGACTATGTATTCTCCCTATTCAAATGTCATCTTCCTTGTCTTCAAGTTGATGATGGTCTGGTTATCAAATTTCCAATCCAAGCCAAGCAATGTTTTATAAGGTGTTGTACCATATACTATCTCTATCACTTCAAAGTCTACCTTAGTGCACACTCCATCCAGATCTACTGTCACACCCTTAAGCCTTCCAATTGGTAGAACTTTGTGTTGGTTTACTAGCTTCAACTGGATTGGTGAATATCCTAGTGTGGGATCTCCCATACACTTCCATGTCTTCTTGGGTAACACATTTATCTCATAGCCTAAATCTAGTATGATATTCCCCATATTGAAATCTCCAATGTTAGCATTCAGTCTGAATTCCCTGCTTGTCCTCCTCCTTGTATGGAGGTGATTGATTGTTCTCTGTTCTAACTTCCCCTCTTCCTATGCGTTACATCTTTCTAACATATTTTGAAAAACTTTAACAGATGATGGATCATTCAGTAGTTTCATACAGGATTGCAGAAAAGTATTTATGGTACTTACTTGTACTAAAGAGGGTGATTCGGTGGTGTGATCCATTGATAAAGGCATCCCATGCATTGGTACGTTCTGAGTATGTTGCGCAGTTGATGTAGACAAAACATATTGTCTGACGAACTCATATCTGGCCTCCTTGAATGTCTCCTTTTCGTTTCATGCATCAAATTTCTTATGTGGTTCAGTATTCTTCTTCACCCATTGGTGTTGTGCTAACTCATGTCTTACTACATAAACTCCTATCTTATATCCTCCACGCGTAACTATGTTGATATTTCTTCCATCATCCCTAGCTTCTGCAGAAATCCACTGAACATTCTAATTGTTCTATTTCCTTTTTTCATGAATCTTCCCCAAAAGTGTTGGGAATTCCTCTGTATCATGGTATGTTGCACGACAGTAAATACATGTCGCAGGTGGGAGTGGACATTCCTTGCATAATGTCATGGATGTTGGCAATTGTGACATGCTACTGGACCTCTGCCTCTTCCAAATCCTCCTCTACCTCATCCTCCACCTCTATATCCACCTCGATCTCCTTGTGGTGTGTTGTACTGAGGCGCCTGATTGTACTATGCAGGGTTATTTTTTTTTGTGCATTGTTATACTGAGGTTGCGCAGTGTTATATTGTTATTGTGCATTATTATATGGAGGTGGTTCCTGGTTGAACTGTGGAGAAAAATTTTCTAACATCATTTATGCCTGCACCCTATACGTATCCGAAGTTCTCTCCCTCATCAAGTCCATTGTCCTACAATCTTTGTCATCATGACCCACTGATTTGCAAAAATTGAAGTATGAATTCTTGGGTATTGTCTGGTACTTCTGCATCATTGGACAATGATATGGATCATTCCCATGTGTTTTACAGATCTCACACCATGGTCCTCCTATTGGAAATGGGTTTGGTATCCTTGTTTCCATATACTGCGTGAAAGTTGTGCATTCATTCTTGTGGTGTCCTTCTATCCTGCATGTGGTACACCAAACAACTGATATTTTATCTTTTCCCTTATTCTGGTTTAATTGAAATGTGAGGTTCTTCAGATCCTCCTTTATCTCTTCTATTGTTGGGTTTGTCTTCTAATATTGTTTCTCTTCCAGTTGTAAGGCTGCCTACAGAGCCTCTGCCTTATTTTGAAACTTGTGTTGCCTCAAAGGGTATTTTAGATGTGGTAGCAGTGAATTCACAAAGAGATGTCTATGTTGCATGTCAGTCATGACATACTTCAACTTACCCTTCAATCGTTTGAACCTATGATCAATCTCCCAAACAGATTCATCAGATTTCTGTCTGATTTCAATCATCTCATTCATTTACTGATTTTATGAACTAGGATTCTGAAATTCATTTATTAGTAACTTCTTCACATCAGTGATCATCCTTGTTGTTCCTGGTGGATTTTTTACAGCTAGACTCATGTACCAATCCAATGCGTGGTCTCTTAGCATGATAACTAACTGCACAAGTTTTGTGTCCTCATCTATGATCTTCTTTGCTTCCCAGATCTTCTCACAGATGAAGAAATGCTTTTCAGGGTCCTCAGATGCCTCTCCCTGAAATTATAGTAACCTAATAGTGGGATCATGTCATGCCATATTGAACTGTGATGAACTACCACCTCTCGTGGTGTAGATACTTGACTACTACTCCCTGAAATGGCTCCTCCATTTGTTGCTCCTTGATTGGAATCACTTCATGCTTTCTTTCTTTCACTAAAATTCAGTTGTCTAAATGGTGGCGTTCTTTCTGGTGTATTAGTCGCACATGGGGTGATGGGTTCCACACTAACACTGACATGGATAGGATTTATTCCTTATGTTCTTACCCTTGGACCTCTTATCTTCCTTTCATATTTTGCGTGCGGGATTTCCTCAATATGCTCCACAGCCCTGAGTTCCTCTACCTCTTCTTCATCACTTTCAAAGCCCTCTCTATCAGATATGGCTCTCTTCTTATTATTCATCTTATATTTGTAGGGTACTCCACTATGCATCTTTCCAGTTGTTTCCATGATCTACTTGATCTAATATTCCTCCATCATGATTGGGCCTGTGGCCTCCCCCTCCTCTCCCTTATCCTTCTCTTCCTCCATTTCTCCACTTCTTGTCAGTGCTTCCCCCCTTCCCCCATCCATGCAGGGAAGTTTAGGTGTTTGATGCCATAATCATTACACCTTTGTTATACAGTAAGATATTGATTGAAGTGTACAATGATCTGATATATCTAGGCCCTTTTAGAAACTCTTTCTCTATTGTGATGTAAGAATTCGCGGTATCTGTTGCAAATTCTGTGATAAACCTTGCAACAATACTGTTGAGCCAGAAATTTACTGCACACATAAATTTGTTGTTAACTTGTTGTAACTACACAATCTCCATAGGATTCCACTCGATCTGTCTGATTCAATTTGTAGGGTGGTTGTATTTTAGCCTCAATAGCCACTCCTACAACACATGCAGAAAATCACAGAAAAATAACTCATGCAGGTCGCTAAACACATACTTGTCCAGATATTTGCGCGATGTTATCTTAGTGTTTTTGTTATATTTTTGTGAAAATTCAAGCTCCTTTTTCTTTAAACCTCTTTCAATCCCCGCCTTCGTTGGGTTCCACAGTATGAACATTCCCTCCTATACTTTCATTTTTTGTGCGATTTTTTCACGGATCCCACTCACTCAATCCCATGCAGTTCCACCCGAAAACGGAACCATTTGTTGGTTATTACTCTTTCAATCTACTTCTTGGAAAACACAGGTTCATATCTAACAGGTTTCCAACAAATCCCTCTAAAACTATCGGTCCTCCTGGTAAACCAGAAGGAAATACAGCACACAGAATGTGTTGCGCAAACTCACCTAAGATAATCTTATGGGTGACTGTAATGCTCAGATGTTTGCAGTCTAGGAAAGAGTGGGAATCTAGGATTGCAATTCATCTTTTTAGGCCTTGATCTTGTTTTTCTCTCTATCATGCTTAAGATTCATTCATTTGTTAATTTTATGCATGCAATCTAACTGATCTACCAGATAACAGATCTAACAAAACTATTCATTCATCAATTTATCATCTAACTACAGTCAGAAGCTAATTATGCAATAAACACCACAAATAACACAGGTTTTACCAAGGTTCACCCCCTCCTAGGCTATGTACACAAAGATATAGCTTCTTAGGCTCTTTTATTTAGATTTCTATAAGTTATGGCACCATGTGCACTACAATTCCGACTATACAATCACAAAACAGGTTCCACAACCTTTGTGAGGTGGACTAGATCACACTAGGCTTGTTAAGGTCCTAACCCGCACATAGGTAGATCAATGTATTCGGATGTAATAAAGGTCAATATTAATAAGACCTTTCAATAAAATAGAATAAGGCGGATGTAAGAAGACCTAATAGAAGCATCCGCTTCTAGAAGGATCTTCCTCTGGATGCTTCTTTTTAGTATAAATAGAATTCAAATTTATGAGCCTAGCTTGGATATTGACCCATAACCGGGCGTTTTCGATTGGAGTTGCCCCCTCGAAGAGACTTTGTGAACGATATATCTGATTCAAAGTGTTATTTTGTTGCTTATTTGGTATATCATTTATGTGTGTTGTGAATATTATGCTTATGGATATTTTTCGCATTGATACGTCATTTCTAGCATTTAGTTCATGTTCTGCATATTTTATATGTCACGGTATTTGCAAGAATTGGTATCAGAGCACTCCTTGGCAGAAATTGTGGGTATTTTTTTGAGGGTAGAGACGTACTCCGACGTCTTTAAACCTGAGGAGTTCTGTCGTTAAGCGCATAAACCAGCGGTTGAGAGATTCATAGCAGAGGAAATACAAGTGGTTCTTAAGTGCCGTTTGTTGGCCACCTTGTAACCCATGTCGGTACCACTTCGAGTGGTATCGCAGACTGACACACATTAATGCCGGACTAGACTAAGATTTCCTAAAGAGCCTATGTGTAGATAAACCCTGCTCGATACGGTTGCTATAGTGTCACCGAGAACAGCACTCGGAAGGCCTCTCTAGTACACGGGTGAAATTCCGTTGAATGCAGAGCTGAAGTCACGGTCTATCCTCCTTAGTTGGTGCCACGAGATATAAATATTGGGCCAGGTACTACTATTGGACCCCCACACATATATCAAAGATCCATAACACAGGGAAAACCCTTATATGTAGAACCCTTGAATACCCTAACCACTGGGACATAAACTGACAAATAAATAAATTTGCGAGATCTATTAACCAGCATACGTATTCGGGTTGCTAAAGTAATATTCCCCATATCATTTTTACTGCCAAAAATTTACCCCTCATCACTTTCCCCATATCATTTTAAAGAGTGCAGCCCTTTTGCGCCTTTTCAGTTCACCCATTTTTACCATTATTTGAGACCTATTCATTTAGATTCATCTCTTAATCCCTCATCACTTTCCTCCCTATCATTTTACTGCAAAAATTTCTAACCCCACACTGCACCCTTTTAGGTTCACCGAGTCATCATGGCCCACACACGGCAAGAACTAGAGTCTGGCTTCAACACCCTACAACATGGCTTACTTGAGACCCAAAAAGAAGCACAACTAGGTGCTACCTATTGCCTCGTGATGCCTCCATGAGTGCTCAGTCGAATGACTCTGAAGTCGGCAATGGGGAAGTCAAAATGAACTTGAATGTCTGTCGTTGCCTTTTCTTGCACCAAACTCAAAATTCCTCTCGATGACCCTTTTCGAGGATGCACCTAAAAATGAGGGTGAAACTTCTTTGTCCTTTTCAACCCGCATCACTTTTAAAGGGACATCGCCTTAGGGGTGGATGTAACTAAATTTGATGGCTGGAACCCAGTTTGGGTCACACAAATGAACATTATTTCTCTCTCTACAACATTCACGATGGCTTGGCCAAGCTTCGGGGTATGGTGTTCTCCATCTGAATCAAGAACAGCACCGGCAATGGTGGCAATGGAAAAACTTCCGTCAAGGATATATTGCTTGGACCCACTTTGTTCTTGAGCTTTATGACGCTTTGACACTGTACCAACCATTTGGGCCGTTTGACAAGGTTGAAACAATGGCGGGCACGGTCGAACTTCGCCATTTGCATTTAGTACGTCACGGATTTTTGGACAGAGGGCATATTTGATGCCTTCTTCAGCCAGTTCTTTATCGGTAGCCTCAGAAGGAGGAGGGTTAGAGGGCCCATGTCCTCATGGCTTGACCTAATTGGGTAAGAACTACCAAAATCCAAAGAATCACAATAAAATTGTTTCTCTCAAAACCGTAAGCCTTCCTTTTCAGCCCTAAACCGGTAAACCCCCACTACTCCTCCCTCCTTAAAATCCAAAATTGACCGGGCTGAAATGGGTGACGAAATGAGTCATCTTTTTTATAGCTGTGATGACAAATATTTCCCGGGCCACAAATGTAAAGAACAAAGCTCTTTATGGCCCTCTCCGGGATACTCGAGGAGGCGATGATGACACTTCCCTGTTCCCGAGTCACCAAAACTTCTGAAATCAACCCTCCTTCCGACCCTCCTAGCAGGAAGAACCCATCATTTCCCTCAATGCTCAGAGCTACCACGCTAAACTCTCAAGCTCATCGATTATATCAAGCACGAAGGTCATCATCTTAGTTGATAGTGGCGGCACCACAGCTTTATTCCTTCGCCGCGTCGCCCAAAGAAACCTTTGCTATATCCATCGCGTTAATAATTTCAAATCGCCATGGGAAGTTGCCAATGGGGGATCTATGTCACCGGAGAACCTTTGTGAAAGTGTGTGTCTTCAAATAGGTGACCACAACCTCAAATCCCATATGTTTTGCTATTATTATTGACATGGGAGGTTGTGACATTGTGTTAGTCTTGAATGGATCGAGGAACCTTAGGTCCCATTCTCATGGACTTCGAAAACTTAACCGTACGAATTTGAACAAAGGCGACCACACATAAATTTCAAGGCATCTTGTGGGTTCTCTGAAATCATCAGTTCTCATCGCATGGATAAATTGCTCAAAGGTCATTGGTGTCATAGCCCAACTCCATGCCATTCAAACCACCGAAGTCCCACCCGTTCCCCAAGACCTCAAAGCCATCTTGACTAAACATCAAGCGATCTTCTCCACTCCCCAAGGACTTCCTCCTTCCATGGCATCATGATCATTCCATTCCCCTTGTCCGGGAAGCCTTCCCCAACATCATTATCGCCACCTTTGCCCAAAAGAATGAAATTGAAAAAGATGGTCCAAGAACTCGACTGTCGGGGTCATCCGTCCTAGTCTGAGTCCTTACTCCTCTCCGGTCATCAATGGTACCTAAAGAAAGAAGGTTCATGGCGAATGTGTCGACTTTAAATTGCCCCTCAATAAACTCACCATCAAGATAAATTTCCCATCCGGTCATTGATGACCTCACGGATGAAGCCCGAGTGGTGCCCAATTCTTCACCAAACTTGATCTTCGCTTTCGAACTATGTGAATCCCGTATGAAAGAGAACATTCCTAAGGTGACCTTTTGCTCATGAGGGCCACTACGAGTTTTTAGTCATGCCCTTTGGGTTGTGTAGCACCCCCTCCACCTTCGAGGCCTCATGAACCATGTCTTCCATCCCTTTCTTACGTCATTTTGTCCTAGTTTTCTTTGATGATATCCTCATATATAGCAAGACATGGAAGAACCATCTCACTCGCTGTGGATCAAGTTCTCGGCCTACTTTCTCATTTCGGCCTTGACTTTTCCTCAAATAGTCCAAATGTTCTTTGGTGTGTCGAAGTTGTAGAATACTTGGGTCATCTAGGTAGCAAGGATGGTGTCGAGGTGGACCGAAAAGATTGAAGCTATGCAAGATTGGCACCCTAAGACTCTAAAAAGCTTGCGTGGATTTTTTTGGGCCTCACAGGGTATTATAGCGAGTTCGTCAAGAACTATGGAAGAATTCTTGACACCTCTCCACGTATCAGCAAAAGAACTCTTTCAATTGGACTACAGTGGCTCAAGCTTTCAAACTTTGAAGATGGCCATGTGCACCTCCGGTTACGGCTCTCCACGACTTCACAAAGACATTTGTGTTGGAATCGATACATCCGGGAAGGCATTGGCGTTGTCCTTATGCAAGAGGTCGACCAACTGGCCTTCTGAAGCCGAACAAGCGTGAAAGAATGCAGGCAAACCTCTTTATGAAAAAATAAATGTTGGCAATTATGCATCTGCGGTTGAATTATGGCGTCCTTATCTCTTGGAGACCTTGATTTGGAATTAAGACGGACCATCAAAGCCTCAAATACTTTGCGGAACAACGCATTTCCTCCCGGGAGAAACAAAAATGGGTCACTAAGCTCTTTGGCTATGATTGTAAGATCATTTTACAAGAAGGGAAAAGACAATGTAGTGGTGGATACCTTGTCTGCAAATATGAAGAGGAAGGATCCCTCTTTCTCTTTCCTTCATTGTACACGATTAAAAGGTACCAAGCTGTGCACCTAGAATGGCTGCAAGACCCCAAGAATTTTGGCCTTATCCAACAATTGAAAGACAACTCTCCAGTTTCCCCAAGGTACTCTTGGCTTCGGGATGAGCTTCGATAAAGGTCGCTTGTAATTTAAGTAAACAATCCAAACATAAATCCACGGTACTTTATGAACTTCATGCTACACCCGCGGTAGCAGGGCCTTTCGGGGTTCACCAAAACATATGATAATGATTAAAAGCGGCTCCTTTTTGCAGGATGGTATGAAGCGAGGGACATCCGTAAAGTTTGTTGAATGTGAGTCATAGCGCAACAAGGGAGCTTGATCAAATCTCCGGGCACCTCAACCACTCCCAATTCCCCGAATGTTGGAAGGATATATCTATGGATTTTTATTGTAGGGCTTACCCAAATCAGGGAATAAATCGATGATAATGGTGGTGGTGGTCGACTTTCCAAGTATGCTCGTACATTGCTCTTCACCACCTATTTACTGCATCCACGGTGGACCAACTTTTCATGGATCGGTCTTCCAAGCTTCATGGCATGCCAAACTCTATTGTTCGTCGAGACCCAACTTTCACAAGCAATTTTGGCAGAGCTGATTTAAGCTACAAGGCACCTGATTGCATCTCATTTCGGCTTATCATCCCCGGACAAATGGTCAAACGAATGCGTCAACAAGTGTTGGAAACCTATCTAAAGTGCTTTGCCTCGAGAAAAACAACACCGGTGGGCCCAATGCTTACCCCTGGCGAATGGTGGTACAACACTACATATCATCACGACACTCGCGCTGACTCCTTTTGAAGCGGTGTATGGATAGAAGCCACCGTCAGTTCTCATACTTAGAGACACCTCGAAGTTCCGGTGATCGATAAACACTTACGGTGGGGAGATCGCCGACGCCGAGAGAACTTGGTCATGGCGAAACGGAATGAAGCGACAGCGGATCAGAAATTAAACCGGGCGTCAATTTGTGGCGGGGATCAAGTGTTTTTGTGGCTACAACCATATGGCAAACTTCCCTTAAGGCCGAACATTAACCGAGCTAATGGGGTATTTATGGCCCGCCTACAGTTCATGGGTGGGACAAGTCGCATATCGATTAGCTCTGCTTGATCGATGAAGCTACATCTTGTTTTCATGTTTCACAGCGAAAAGGTGGTGGAACAGTGCCAACTTCAAACCAACCTTCGAGTTAGTGAAGAAGGATCCATTTGGCTACAACCGGCGATTTGGACCGAGGAGAGGGCGTGCTACGTCCGCAGAACCATCAGAAGTGCTTTCGTCACAGTGGAAAGATATGACTCGGCGGATGCCGCAGGAACCGGCTACCGTCTGCGGCGTTCCACATCTCAAGCCTTGAGGACAAAGGTTGTTTTAAGGGGCGGACATATTGGAATTCTAACCGCACATAGGTAGATCAATGTATTAGGTATGTAATAAAGGTCGGTAATAAGACCTTTCAATAAAATAGAATAGGCCCGGATGTAAAGACCTAATAGAAGCTTAAAGCTAGAAGGATCTTCCTCTAGATACTTCTTTTGCAGTATAAATAGAATTCGAGGGTATGTAGGAACCCTAGCGGATATTATTGTAGCAGGCTTGATTGGAGGTTGCCCCCTCGAAGAACTGTGAACATTGCTATCGATTCAAACCCTCGAAGAGGCCTGTGAACATTGCTATCTGATTCAAAGTGTTATTTTTGTTGCTATTTCGTATATCATTTATGTGTATTGTGAAGATTATGCTGGATATTTTACTGTTATTCTGTCATTTCTAGCATTTCGTTCCTGTTCTGCATCTTTTATATATCTGGTATCTTGCAAGGCTCCTCAGCCTGTGATCTAACCCTCAATATATAACTACTTGACTCTCCTATAGCTCAAAAAATTTAAAAAAGGTATCAAATCTTACAGTTGTTCTCCTAGCCAAGAAAAACAATATTCTCTAACATTTTGGAACCAAAAATCACAACCCACCCCCTGACCTAGACCTCCTAGGTACTTATTTATATTTATTTTCATCTTTTTACCGATTATAATCTCTTACAAAAACCCTAACCCTAATGTGGATAGGTTTTCCTACATGCGCTCCTTTCATGCTTTCCTCCTTTGCGTGCATCTTTTCCTCGCATGCGTTGTTTTTCCCGCTAGTTGTCTTTTTCCAAATTAAGCTTTATTTTCCAAAATTGGACTTTTCCTCAAAATTGATCTGCACCCAACAAGAACTCATCTTCCCATGTCACCTCTTCCACTAGCAGGTTCTTCCATTTGACGAGGTACTATGTAATTGCTCAATTTCTCAGCTTCTTAATTCTTGTTTCAAGGATTGTTTTTGGCTCTAGTATGATTTTCCCTTATTCATTGAGCTCTGGTAAAACAAATTGGACCGGGATCTCGTTTTGGATGACCTTCTTTAAGAAAGAAACATGGAATACTAGATGTACATGTGAATATGGAAGCAAATCCAATTTGTAATCCATACTTCCAATCCTTTGCAAAACCTTATAGGGGCCATAATATTTGGGTGCTAGTTTATTGTCCTTCTTTTGTTGCTTGAGGGACATTTGATTTTATGGTTCTAGACTTATAAATACCCAATCCCCCACCTCAAATTCCCTTTCCCTGCGATGTTGATTTGCTTGTTGTTTCATCCTATTTTTTTCCATAACCAAGTTGTCCTTCAACAGTTTTAGGACCTCTTGTTGGTTCCCTATGTGGTCATCCACTACTTGAACCTTTGTATTCCCTTTCAAGGGTGATGTGATGGATGGAGGATGATATCCCTAAAGTGACAGAAATGGGGAGATTTTTGATGAAGTATGGAAGGATGTGTTGTACCACCATTCCGCTAAGGGAAACCATTTGACCCATTGTGTTTGTTTATCGGATGCAAAGCAGCGAAGATATCCTTCTAAACATTTATTCGCAATCTCAGTTTTCCCATTAGATTGAGGGTGGTAAGATGAACTATGAGCCAATTGAGTACCAAAACAAGAAAATAATTCAGTCCAAAAATTTCCAATGAAAATTGGGTCTCTGTCACTTACAATAATCTTGGGGACTCCATGTAGTTTTTTAAATATTTCCATGAATGTTGCTACTAATGTTCTTGCTTTAAAAGGATGAGAAAGAGAGAAAAAATGGGCATACTTTGTTAGTCGATCCATTACTACCATGATGATGATCTTTCCTTCTGATTTTGGTAAACCTATAATAAAATCCACGAAAACTTATTCCCAACGTTGGATTGGTATAGCTAATGATTGTAGGAGACCTAGAGTCTTGATTTTCTCTCCATTATTATATTGGCAGACTAGACATTCCAACACAAACTTTTGAACATCATTTTTAAGACCTTCCCAGAAAAAATTCTTATTGACCCTATGGTATGTTTTCAAGAATCCTGAATGTCCCCCTATAGGAGAAGTGTGTAATTCCAAAAGGATTTTATGTTTGATTTGGGATTTCTTACATAAGTATAGGTGATCATGATACCATAGAAAATCATTCCTCCATATAAAAATTTCTACTGAACTGAGGTCTTCGTGTAGTTTTTGAATGATCTTGCATACCTCTTAATATTGATTCCATTATATCCTTGCTTCTTCCACTCAATCTGATTGTGGCATAGACATAGCACATAGTGAACCTTCTATTTCTTCTTCTTTCTTGGAAAGGGCATCTGCCACAACATTATGTTTTCCTTTTTTGTATATAATTTCAAAGTCATAACCCAACATCTTTGTAACCCATTTTTGTTTCTCTTTTGAAGATAATTGTTGTTCCAAAAAGTACTTCAAACTGTCATGATCTATTTTTACCTTGAAGTGTCTTCCTATTAGGTAGGGGCACCATTTCTGAAGTTTATCTTGTATGGCCAACATTTATTTTTCATAAATGGGTTTGACTAAGTTTTTTCCTTTAAGTTGTCTACTTTCAAAGGCAAGGGGCCTTCCTTCCTACATTAAAACTGCACCAATTCCATGGTCTGAGGCATCACACTCCACAATAAATGTTTTTGTGAAGTCAGGTGTGATCAAGACAAGGGTTGTACACATAGCCTCCTTAAGTTTTTCAAAATATTTGGTTGTTTCTTTTGTCCAAGAAAATGCTTCATTTTTTAATAATGTTGTTAGAGGTGATGTTATTTGACCATATTTCTTGACAAACTTGCGGTAATAACCTATTAATCCTAAGAATCCTCTAAGTTTCTTCAAGGTTTTGGGAATTGGCCATTCTCTTATAGCTTTAATTTTGTTAGGGTCCACTTTTACACCTTCATGAGATACAATATGACCCAAATATTCCACTTCTTGAACCCCAAAGGCATACTTGGAAGGATTTGCATAAAGTTGTTGCTCTTCCAATAGTTGTAATACTCTGTCAACATGTTTTACATGCTCTTCCCAATATTTTTTGTAGATTAGTATGTCATCAAAAAATACTAACACAAAATTTCTAAGGAAGGGCTTGAAAATGGAATTCATCAAGATTTGAAATGTTGAAGGTGCATTAGTCAGTCCAAATGGCATAACCAAAAGTTCATAATGACCTTCATGTGTTCTAAAAAAAAATTTAGGAATGACTTCCTGTCTCATTCTGATTTGATAATATCCCGAACGAAGATCCAAATTAGTAAAGAATTTTTCTCCATGTAATTCATCTAATAATTCATCAATGATATGGATAGGAAACTTATCTTTTATTGTCATTTTGTTGAGCTATCTATAATCTGGACACATAAGACATGACCCATCCTTTTTTTTAACCAACACCATTGGTGAAGAGAAAGAACTTTGGCTATGTTGAATGATGCCAGCCTCTAACATTTCATGGATCATGTGTTCATTCTCACTCTTTTGTGAATATGGATACTTGTAATGCCTAATGTTAGGTGGTATACTTTATGGATGCAAATGAATAGCATGTTCATGGTCTCGAGAAGGTGGACGACCCTTAGGCATTTCACCAAATACCTTGGAATGATTGTTGATAATTAGTTGGAGATTTGAAGGAGCCGGAGCTATAGATGTTTGAACATCAAGTGAGCACAATTGTGAAATTACACCTTGGTGTCCTTTTTTGATTAATTTTTCCATGCTATTAGAACTTATCACTTTAGAGGGTTTCCCTTGGATACCTCTAAGCTCAATTTCCTTTGCATTTGAGGAAAATCTCATAAAAAGATTTTGAAAATCAAAGGCCACTATTCCGAGTGATTGCAACCATTTGACCCCTAATACAACATCAGCACCCTCCATTTGGATGGAAATCATGGGGTTATCCAGAAAATACTCCCCCATGTTGAGCTTAATACTATGGCATTTCCCTGAACAATTTAGGGTAGCTCCATTTGCAATCATTACTTGAAACTCTGGTACAGGATATACAAAACAATTGATCTCTTTTCCTAATTTGAAATTGATGAAATTATGGGTGCTACCTGAATCAATCAATATTGTTACCTTTTTATTTTTGATGTATCCTTGTATCTTGAGGGTTTGTGGAGTAATAATGTCATCCAAAGCATGACAAGATATCGTTGGAGTGGTATCTTCTAGATTTGGGTCTTGTGATGATTCAATTCTTGATATTCTTACTCTTCATAGTCTATGTAGAATAATTTATTTTCATTGCATTTATTCCCCTTTATGTACTTTCTATCACAATTGAAACATAGTCTTTTTTCTCTTATTTCATCCATTTGTTGAGGTCTCAACCTTGTTGGTTTAGGTAAACTATCTTCTTCCTCTTCACAGTCTATGTAGAATAATTTCTTCTCACTACATGTATACCCTTTACTGTACTTGTTGTCACAATTGAAACATAGTCATGTTTCTCTTCTTTCATCCATTTGTTGAGGTGTCAACCTTGTTGGTTGATATATGGTTGTCTTATGACCCCCAAAACGATATCTACCTCCAATGCTATACTTGCATGTAGCCTCATTTTTGGCATGAATATGACAAGCATTTTGCATATCTTCCATAATACTTGTAGGTTGTCTTAAGAAAAGTTCATGTTTAATGTCTTCTTTTAATCCACCCATGTAAGATTCCAACAAGTGTTCATCACTTAGGTTATCCACCCTTGTGACCAGTACTAGGAATTCTGAATTATATTTTTCAATATCACCTAACTGCTTGATTCTTGTCAATTGACTGAAGTATTCTTGTTCCCAAACTTTCCCATATTGTGCTTCTAAGTCTCTTGTAAATAAACCCCAAGTGTAGTGATATAAAGGGGGTTTCCTTTTCACTATCCATTGATACCATTGATATGGTTTTATCTCAAAGTTCAAGGTTTCTATGTGAATTCTTTTATTATCATCCATAATATTATGTAGTTCAAAATATTGCTCTATTTGGTTTACCCAAGTAAATATCTTTGTACCATCAAACTTCTTTAATTCAATTTTGGGAAAGTTGGATTTAGGACCCCCACCAGAATTAACTCCACTATTAGAATTAGATTCACTAAATGGATTATTATTGGCAATTTGTTCAACATGATTACTACCATTATTTTCATGATTCCATTCCATTTTGATGTCTCCTTTAGGGAATCTCCCATCTATAGCTTGAAATATCAGGGAAGACATATTTTGCACTTCTCTTTTTATGTCATTCTTATTTTCTTCCATCTTATTTTCCATATCATCCATATTGTGTTTCATGCCATCCATCTTCCCTTCCATTACTTGAATTTTTCTTTGTGAGTTTACCTAATTATTAGACTTTTCACTCACATTCTTAATTTGTTCCTCCAATTTGGACAACTTGTTATGTATGTTCTCATTTTCTTCTTGAGACATAGATGAGACTTCTGGAGGTTTAATAGGTGTTGTCACCTTTTTGGGACCCATATGGACTAATAATAATAATACTCTATTCTATATTTATCACAAATTTCAAATCACCCGAAACAAATATTCCAAAAATAAATATGCCAATTGTAAGTTGTGTACCTTTAAAAACCTTAATTTGGAGTTTGTCCTCTTGGTTGACCTTTCTTCTAGTGTATCTCTAAAATTTTGGCTCTTCTGGGTCTGAAATGTTTTTCTATAGTTCTATGATATTTCCTTTTTTCAATGTCATAAGTCGGATCAAAATTGGATGTGCCAAGTGGAAGTTATGGTAACTTCCCCACACCTTGCTGATTTTTGTCCCTTCCAGGAGAGCGTACTTGTAAAGCATGCCAAGATCACAATATATAGTATTTGATTCTGAAACTTGCACCAGAAATACTGTAAAGCATGCTGATCACAATGATATAGTAGTATTTGATTCAAACTCTGCACCCTAAAATACTATAGATTGTCCACTATCCAATGCAATTGGTATCACTTAATTTGGATAATCACTGAAGAATATGTCATTTCACTGAACACCTATTTGAAACTAGTTAATATGACTAGTCAGATACCCTTGTAGCAATTTCAATACAAATTAGTGACATTTATGCATTCTCCATCTTAACAATTATATGCTATTGTTAAATACGTAATGGATTCCTACTATTATTCTTTTGGAGGAAAATTAAACCACGATCAAAAGTGAAATATTAAGAACACATAATACGTAGTTCTACTGGAAAGCGTAGCTAAAACCCCACTATCATATATATTATGTATATCATGGATCATGAAACACCTCATACAAAGCTCCGAATCCAAGAGTTTCAAGACAATGTATAACGTCTCTACAATCATTACATAATAAATCAACAAATACATGTGCTAATTCTCTGTGTTCAGATAGTCAGCCTCCTCTATTAACAACTTCAAGTAATTAGAATTCTCACAATTGATGACTTCGAATTGCCTAGTTTTCACATGCTCATAAGCATATCCACTGCATGTGCAAAATCACAACCGATATACAACCCGTCTCCTTCATCAAGTATCTCAATCGGGTCTCCATTGGATCTCATATGCATGTAGTTGTTCATGGTGAATCTTCTTCATTGCATGTGAGTTCACACCGATTCTGAATTAATTAATTGATAATTAATTCATCGAACTCTCACTAGTGTAAGTTCAGCTACAACTAGTACAACTGGGCTTAACCCACTTAACCGAGTTAAACTACTTCACAACTCCTCATAACTACATCTCTATAATTTTGCTCAACCCAACTCACCGCTATAAATGCTTATAATAGATTATTTATTGTCCACCTCTATTTAAGGGAAAAGATAAATTAGACACATGTTTCGTTGACTTTTCAACACTCCTCTCAACAAGAAAGGGATTATCCTTCACCCCAATCCTGTCTCTATGATATTCGAATTTGCTCCCGGTGAGCGCCTTCGTTAGAATGTCTGCATCTTGATCTTCCGTAGGAATGTGTTGAAGCAACATGATCTTCCACTGCACACAATCTCTGAGATGATGATACTGGATATCTATATGCTTAGATCTATCATGAAACATAGGATTAATCGAGAGTTTAATGCAAATTTGATTATCACAATGAATCACTGTCGGATCTAAATGAGAACCAAACAAACCAACCAAGATCTTCCTCATCCAGATAGCCTCACATGCAGCTTGACTCGCTGCCATGTATTCCACTTCCACTGAACTGAGTGCCATGGATCTTTGTTTCCTGTTGTACCAAGAAACAACTGTAGATCCGATACTAAAGATCCCCCCTAATGTTCTCTTTCTATACGTTGGGATGCCTACCCAATCTACATCCGTGAAGCCATGAAACTTCACCTCATCCGTTTGTTTGTACCATAATCCATACTCAGATGTGCCCTTTAGATATCTTAAGACATGCTTACCTGCCTTCCAAAAGAGTTTGGTAGGCTTAACCATCGCTTGACTTAGTTGGTTAACCGCATAGCAAATGTTCCGTCTCGTATTCACTAAATACATTAGCGAACCCACTAACTATTGATAGACAGTGGCATCCACTACCTCTCTAGAAGTAGCATCCTCTTTACTCCAGTTTCCTGGAAGAGGACTATCCATGGGTTTGCAGCCTTCCATGTGAAACTTACCCAGTATCTCCCTTGCATACTTGCCTTAAGACACAAAAATTTCACCATCTCGCTGCCATATTTCCAATCCAAGGAAATAATGAAGAAGGCCCAAATCCTTTATCTCGAACTCCTTTGCAAGGTCATACTTGCATGAGTGTATCAGCTGCTCATCACCAGTCAGTATTAAATCATCAACATAAAGAACAATGATTAAGAGCTTACCCTCAACCAAAATTTGGTATAGGTTTACATCCGCTTCACTTTTGGTGAATCCCAATCCGGTGAAATAGCTGTCTATCTAAGTCTACCAAGCACGGGGTGCTTGCTTCAGCCCATACAGTTCTCTCTTGAGTCTTCACACATGTGACTCCCTTTCAAAGGTCTCAAAACCTTCTGGCTGCTCAATGTACACTTCTTCCTCAATGATCTCATTGAGAAACACAGTTTTTACATCCATCTGATGAATGCGCCAGCCCATCTGCGCTAAGAGTGCAAGGATGGATATTATGTAAGAGTACCTTGCGACAGGTGAAAAGGTCTCATCATAATCTATCCCCTTGATCTGTGAGAAGCCTCGGGCCACAAACCTAGCCTTGTATTTATCCACACTCCCATCAGCATCTTGCTTTACCTTGTAGATCCATCTTGAACCTACCACTGATTTGTCGACCGGTCTTGGGACAATTTCCCATGCACAGTTTTTTATAATGGAATCATACTCCTCTACCATAGCATCAACCCAAGTGGGATCCTACACTACTTCCTGAAAGGAAGATGGTTCAATCACAATACATTTTCTCATGAGAGCCATGTATCCAGCAAATCGATCAGGAGACTGTCTATGTCTGTGCTGTGAAGTAGGGGCTCCTATATTCTGTGCAGCATCTAGTCTCAATCTGTCAGCTTTTGTGGTGCGCTTTTTGCCATTTCTGATGGATGGATCTGCTTGAGTGGTTTCCTCCACTCCATGAACCTCCTCATGTGGTTGATCCACATCTTGAGACTCATCTTTAGGAACCAGCAATTCCTCTTCTGCATGCAAGTCTAGCTCCATCTCAAGCGACAACCGCATGGCTTTCCCCTCATCAAATTTTATATCCCGTCGCATAACAGTCATCTTACTGTTCAGAAAATACACACGATAATTATGGGGTGTTTCTGCGTACCCCACAAATATCCCAACTTCAGCAGTCGGTTCCAGCTTCTTCCTGGAATCCTTGGTCACATGTACATAAACAGATGAGCCAAAAAATTTAAAATGAGAAACATCAGGTTTCTTACCAGTGAAAGCTTCTTAAGGTGTACTCATGCCAAGTACTCTATGAGGAAAATGGTTATGCACATAAAATGCAGTATTGCATGCTTCTTCCCACAAATGCATTGGTAGGCCTTGATCATTCAACATCGCTCGTGTTGCACCAACAATAGTTCTTTTATTTCTCTCTGCGACCCCCATTTTGTTGTGGGTTATTAGGCGCTATGAGTTCTCTTCGAAATCCTTCTCTACTACATAAGTCTTTGAATTCGTTAGAGATGTATTCTCCACCATTATCTCTCCTTAGAGCCTTCACTTGCTTCCCCGACTCTTTCTCCACCAATGATTTAAACTCACAGAACTTTGAGAATATTTGATCCTTCTTCTGCATGAAGAATATCCAGCATTTACAGGAAAAGTCATCAACAAAAATAACATAATACCTATGTTTTGTTGTTGAAGCAACCAAGAATGGTCTACACATGTTTGTGTGAATTCTCTCCAGGATCACCGAAGCACGGTTCTCCTTTTCATGAAAGGTGGACTTTACATACTTCCCCAGGGTGCACCCCTTACACTGATCTAACTGAGCAAGTGTTTCCATTGGAAGTCCAGTAGATATTTGTTGCATGATCTTCAAGGCTCCATGATGAAGATGGCCCAATCACATGTGCCATAATTCGCCCTCATCCCGGCTCACCACTTTTTCTTCCTTGCCTATCATGGCACCGCAGCCATCTACCTCCAGCATGTAGAGATTCTTAACTCAAATCCCTATCTTCTTGACTTGACCCATTTCTTTATGTCGCAGGTAGGATTTTCCACTACTAAAAATAACATCATAGCCTCTGTCCTCCAACATTGTGACTGAGACCAAGTTTTTCTTCAGACCTGGAATATGCATAACATTTTTCAATTGAAATGGTTTACCTAACTCCCTCTGAAAGGTAATGGTACCAATACCAGTCTCACTGTATCATCCATCATCACCCATCTCTATATGATTCTGAGATCTTTCTCCTCCAAGTCAATGAAAGACTCTTTATCTCTTGTCATGTGGAAGGAAGCACCACTATCCAAATACCACACCGATCCCGATGCACTTGAATCCATGCATGTGATCAAAGTGAAGTCAAGTTCAAATTTTGAGACAAGAGCCTCACCAGTTGCAGCTCTAGCAACCGTCTTGTTCTTCCTCTTCTGCAGATAGTTAGTAGTGAGATGCCCATGTTCATGACAGTGAAAACACTTCACTTTGGACAAATCCAGCTTCTTGACTTTAGACTCAGATTTTGAATGGAATCTCTTCCCTTTCCCTTTCCTTGCCTTGGAAGTCAAAGCACAATCCTCTTCATCATCACGCTTTGATGAAGATCCATCTCTGGTGTTTCGCCTGAACTCCTC
>SNQJ01S0010086.1:243537-254854 GCA_010110895.2 Picea sitchensis | reverse complement strand
AGAGACAACAACACACTTCTTGTTTGAGAAAGTGATCACTAGATTTGGTTGTCCAAGGATTTTGATGAGTGACCAAGGTACCCACTTTATCAACAACACTATCAAGGCTATGATTGAGGAGTTTGAAGTCTATCATCAGAAGAGTACACCATGCCATCCTCAAGCAAATGGATTAGTAGAATCCTTCAATAAGATCTTGGAGAATTCTCTGACAAAGATCTGCAATGTCAACATGGATGACTAGGACTTGAAAATACTAGTAGTACTATGGGCATACATGACTACATGTAAGAAGCTGACAGGAAATATACCATTCAGATTGGTGTATGGGAAGGAAGCAATAGTACCATTATAATTTTTGGTACCCATTCTGTGCATAGCAACAATTAACAACATGGCAGAAAGAGGCACAGTAAAGGAAAGGCTCAATCAACTAATGGAGATGGAAGAGGATAGGATTATGGCAGGATTTCACCAAGAAGTAAATAAATCAAGAGGAAAATACTGGCATGATAGACATATCAAAAGGAAGAGTTTCAAGGAAGGAGACCTAGTTTTTCTCTATGACAGTAATTTTTTTCAACATCCGAGTAAATTCATAATGCATTGGTTGGGGCCATATGAAGTGAAGACTATCACATATGGGGGATATGTACAATTAAAAGACTTGGGAGGCACATAATTGAAAGGAATGATGAATGGGATTCGACTGAAACTGTACAACGATAGTTGACCTCCTAGAACTTAAAAGTTACATCGCAGTAAGAAACACGTGTACATAGTGTAAAATAGTAGAAGCTAGGATAGAAAAATGACAAAAGGAAATAAAAAGGAGAAAAGAGGGAAAAATAAATACAAAAATAGAAAAGAGAGAAAATATGAAAAAAATGGGGAAAATTTGCACGCAGTAAATACCGCGACAAACATTAGAAGACAACGTGCAATAAAAAGTGAACTTGGCGTAATTGCATGCAAAAAGTAAAAGTGAACATAACTCGGTCTATAAAAGGAAGAAAAATATAGAGCTATTCAACACTTAGAAAATTTCTATATCAGAGTGAGAAAGAGAACCTGTGCCCTAGTTTCAAATCGACGAAGTAGAAAGCCGAGATTATGATAGTTGAAAAGGATGACTCCACCGAAGTTTGGGTCACTGGGACAGTTTGTCAGGGTCACCCGAAAAGTGAAAAGGTGCAAAGAGAGGATGCAACAAGTAGATAATATAGTTGAGATTGAGGATGTGACCACCTCAGACCCATAATCGATTAGCCCAATGTAGGTTGAGGAAGAGCTCCCTACAACGCAACAAGGAGAGATAGGGTAGATATCTGGGGCTGGGAATGGGGGTTCAAACCCTAACCTTGAGGCACTTGCGAGACCAAATGACGTAGTGGGACCCCGAGAGTCCCAAGAACAAGATGAAGTACTAGTCGAAGACATTGCTGACCAAATAGAGTCAGCTGGGGAAGAAGAGGGCACATAAGCAACAGAGGCAGGCACGTCTATTGTGGGGTAGAAAAGAAATACCCCTGGCAGTATGGAAATTACCCTTCCATTCCTTCCAGACACAATCCCCACTATCGATGACATGTTGGGGAAGGTACCAAGATTGAGGTACGCAAACCATGACGTGCATGACTCGGCCAAATTTCCAGAATTGGCTGAGGAAAACTATCTGATCAACATAGGGGAGATTGGACCCCTAGGAAGGCAAGTGCTAGAGAGAACACAACGGATTATGGGGTTGTATAACTTAGATATAATGAAACTCTTGGACATACCACATTTTGGGCGCGGTAAGAATGTCAATCTGTGTGTCAAGCAACTGGTCGCCTGGGTCCATGGAGGAATTATTTGGATGGAAAGACCAATATAGATTAACGTGGAATTAATTTCCAAAATAACGTGATTTCCTACTGTTGACGCGCAGTCGAAAGATTTTTTATAAAATAAAGTGCACGAGAAAGAACTGACGGAACAAGTAAAGGCATATTTCGACACGACCATGGGGAATATAGGCATCATCATCAAAGAAATCAATGACGAAGCCACAAGATTCACCAGTAAGATAATGGCATGCAAGATGCTAAGAAAATGTCACATAGATGAAGTGCCAGCAAGAGCGATCATAGTAGCAGCACAATGCACAAAGGGGATGGTGTTCAGTTGGGTGTCGTACTTGTTGAAACAATTCCTACTTGACTATCGCGATGCATAGGACAATGGAACTGAGTTCCATTACTCCTAGTTCATAATAATGATAGATCTGGTAGGGTGGCAAGAGCCTAATTTCTCAACATTCCTGGACAAGGTAGGGAAATGATATACAACTAGGTATGAATCTCTCTAGTAGGAGAAAGATAACAAGACACATCATGCAAACAACACTGTGTTTTCCATGCTACTAGAATAAATCCAGCAATGCACATTGCACAACAAACGTATGATGCATACCGATGGAGGTCCCGCAATAGACAGAAGGGATAGCTAAATTCAAGGTATCCCGACATCTCCTATGGATCCAAGATGCAAAGGATACTAAGAAGGAATGGTTGAAGATGCAATATTGTGTCGCCAAGGAAGAGGTCGAGTGGATGATCAAGGATTGGCGTGTGTAGTGGTAGCTTCCAATAGAAAAATCATCGATGAGGACAGACACGCCGCAGTCCTCTAAGCCCAAAGAGATGACTAGAGCAGGCTTGTCATCCCAAAAAGGTAGTCCGGTTGACAACACCAGGACAACCACAACTCCAAACCTACAAAGTGGGAGAAACACAGTACCAAAAAGGCCAAGGAGAATGCCTACAGTAGCGAGAACAGGAAGACAAACACAGACTGTACAAAAGGAGACAACACAAGCTCCAAAGGAAATAGGCGAAGGAACAACAATAGAGGCGAAACCCTTACAAACTGCAAGAAATCTCGCGCAGGGAAAATATGAAAGCAAGAAGAGGAAGTACAAGACAGAGGACCCCGACATCACCCTCACATGGGATGATGTAGAGCTCGTCGCACATAAGGTCCAAGATAGGAGTGAGGAAGTGTTCAAGATTACAGTGGCATAGAGGGAAGAGATTATGGGTAATATCCTAGAGGTACACGAAAACATTCAATAACTCCATAGTTGAGTAGAATCACATGCCACTGCACAGCCACAGGAAAAGATACAACGACCATTTGCGCAGAAAAAGGGCAAAGAGACTGTGCAATTTGTTGTTCAAGGTAGGGAAGAATTCACCATAACACATCAAATGATCAAATTCAATCATGAGACATTGTATAAATACCCGTAGGAGGTAGAACAACTTGAGATGGTGATGGAGTAAATTCCGACAAAGGCTTTATACGGGCTACAATCCAGCATCATGCAATAAGTACAGTCTAGGGCTCGTGCATATGCCACAAACCTAGAGGTGGGAAAATGAGTCACAGAGATTCTCTAGATCAATATGACCAGCTGACAAAAAAAAAGGAAGAAAATAAGGAATGCGCAGACATGCTAGAGCAGGGATTGACAATGACATACAACCGAATCCCTAATAGAGCGCAAGAATCATAAAGAAACATAGAGGAGAAGATCAACCTTATTGCATAGACAATTGACCAATTCAGGAAATAGATTGAGGAGCTCAAAGAGAATATCAATCACATAACCTAGCCCAAGGTTCGAGAGTAGAGGAAAGTAGAAGCTGCACTCCAACTGACAAAAATGGAGAAACAAGTCAACACAACAGTCAAATTATTCGACAGAGAAGCGCAACTTTTGATAGCGCTGGAGGAAGATGAGCATGTCTAGAAGTGGGACGAGGAAGAAGAAAGGATAAGCGCAACGATCCAAGACCTCAAGCAGAGGAAAAATACAATCAGAATCATAGATCGTCTGAAAGGAACGCAAGATATGAAGAAGGTGTAGGCATAGCTAAAAACAGGATAGACAGGCGCAGATGGAACCCCTTCAAGAGAAAGCAATGCATATGATCGCGCAGTTGGAGGAGGAGAAGAAGAACTTGGCACAATCATAGGCATAGTGTGTAGCAATGATCCAGGAGGAGATCACAACACAAGCATTAGAAGCGCTCACAGAGAAGGTCGCCCAGGTCTAGGAAAGAGGAGAGGAACTTGCAAACAAGTTCCACAACCTAGCAGAGGCCGTCGAAGGAGCGTGCATTGCCTAGGTGGCTCGGGATGAGCCACATGTTAGTGTTGGGGGTGTGTTGGGTGCAGGTCAAGGTTGAGGAAAAGTCCAATATTGGAAAATAAATCTTAATTTGGAGAAATACAACTGGCAGGAAAAGTAGCATATGTGAGGAAAAGCTACATGCAAAGGAGGAAAGCATGCAGGAAAACCGAACCACGTTAGGGTTAGGGTTTTTGTAAGACATTATAATGGGTGACAAGATGAAAATTAATATAAATAAGTACCTAGGATTTCTAGGTCGGGGGTGGGTTGTGTTTTTTGGTTCCAGAATGTTAGAGAATATTGTTTTTCTTGTCTAGGAGAATGATTGTAAGATCTGATACCTTTTTGTATGTTGTTGAGCTGTAGGAGAGTCAATTAGTTAGATCTCAAGGGTTAGATCATAGGCTAAGGAGCCTGGTGCGATCTAGTCCGCCTCACAGAGGTTTTGGAACCTATTTTATGATTGTATAATTAGAATTGTAGTGCACGCGACGCCATATCTTGCAAAAATCTAAATAAAAGAGCCTAAGAAGCCAAATCTTTGTGGACGTAGCCCAGGAGGGGCTGAACCACGATAAAGCCTATGTTATGTGTGGTGTTTATGACATAATTACCTTATATCAGTATTTAGATGGTGAATGAATGAATGAATATTTCTGTTAGATCTGTTATCTGATAGATCAATTAGATTGCATGCATAAAATTAACAAATGAATGAATCTTAAGCATGATAGAGAGAACAACAAGATCAAGGCCTAAGAAGATGAATTGTAATCCCAGATCCCCACTCTTTCCTAGACTGCAAGAATATGAGTATTGCAGTCACCCATAGGACTATCTCAAGTGAGATTGCGCAATACATTCTATGTGTTGTGTTGCCTTCTGGTTTACCAGGAGGGCCGATAGTTTTAGAGGGTTTTGTCGGAAACCTGTTAGATCTGAACTTGGGTCAACCAAGAAGTAGATAGAAAGAGTAATAACCAACAAATATTCATGCAAAATCATTTGTGGTTAGACAAGTGTTGAGGAAAACACTTGTTTGAAGGGGACATGCATGTTAAGCTCTAGACAAAGCCACATGATATGTATGAAACCCCTTATTATGACCTAGATATTGAATTATTACATTTCTATTAGGTCGTCTAGAACCCTTCTTTCCACCCTTTCATTATAATGGCAACCCTTTGTCTCCTATATATATATGAAGGAGATCTATTATTAGGATCATCTTATCTCATCTCATATTGTGTTCTGAAGTTTATATATTTTAAAGGAGGTTTCCCCCTTGATGTGGATTGAATTTTATTGATTTCTTATCATTTTTAAGGCATTGGGTGATAACATTGTTGGTTGCTTTAGTGTAGATTGTAATAATTTGATGCACTCATCTTTTGTTATCTTTATTTCCATCAAGAAGTCATCGAAGCTCATGAATTTGTCAAAATCTATTCTCTCTAGAAATGTGAGAAGGGTTTTTGATTTCTCAACGAGAATGTTGTCGAATGAAGTAAGTGGTTCAATGAATTTCATCGTTTTCATTAGTGGCATAGGAAAGTTGTATCTATAGTGTGAGTCTCTACGTTTCTTACAACTCTTTGTATGGTAGTGCCTGTGGACTTTGGAGAGTTTTAGATCCAAATGATCTGTGTCATAGGTAATGTATTGGTCCAAAAAATTATCAATTTGCGTGTTACTATCCTTTTTCGTATATTGGAGCATTTTCTGTCCACATGAGGCCATGTTCATGTTCACTTCCCCTATTTTGAAACTATGTTACAAAATAGTGGTTTGAAAATTTTCCAAAGAACGTGTCATCATGGAATATCATTTGTTTTAATGCGTTGATTTTATGTCTATAGTAACTAGTACATGTGACTAGGTCTTTCCTTATGATATAGTCAACATCGTTTACTTCCAATCTATCAATTTGCTTTCTCTTTGTTCCTGTCTATCTCGTTTAGTGTAGTTACCAATGGAGTCCATCGATGTTATGCACTTGTAAATGTGACAAAGAAGGTTGGGGCCCCCAATTGTCGAATCATTGCAAATAGTGTTTTCTTGATTTGTTGCAAGTGATCTAGAGAGATCCAAATGTTTTTGAAATATATGTATCCAATATCAGATTTAAAAAGTCTCTCCAAATTTTCTTTGTACTTGACTTCTTTTGCTAATATATTCCTTGCACGGAGCTGAGCTTTTCTTATTTGCACCCAGAAGTAGGAGAGCACTTTCTCAATTATTATTCGCATTGTCTTGAAAAACAAATTTGTTGTGTGACATGAGAAATCACTGCTTGCTTGTAACAATTCCCATTTAACTATTTTTTGGTAGCTAAAATGTTTTGTAATGTCATCATCACGTGGGTCTCCATAGAAAAATGTTGGGAAGTTCATCTCTTCTGCATATTTGTCCTTGAAAATTCCAAGTGGACGTTGGCCTTCAGTGGGTTCAAGTTCAATGATCTTGTCCTCCAAGTCACGAATGCGTTGTGATATTGTGAGTCCATGGATCAATGTCTCTGTAGGTTTTTCATTGTATGATTCACCATCGGTATCAATTTTAGTACCAGTGTCCACATTTTACGTGGATTTTCTAGTCTCTTCTTGAAGAACATGATTCCAGTCCTCGTTTATACAGATGTTTTCAGCCTTATACAGACTCCTAGAACACAATTCTTTCAATGCTCTCATGAAAAAGTTGACACATACTCTACCTGTCTGGTGTGCATTCCTGTATTGCAAATTCTTCTTCAACGCAACAAATATTGTGAGGGTTTCATCCATGGATTGCAAAAATGCTTTTGCACAACATCCATATGGATGGGCCCATAGAAAATTGATCTTATTAAGCCCATTTGGATCGTTTATAACCCCATGGTTTGATCTATGCAAATGCGATTCACAGTGACACAAACCTCTCTTTTAGTTCTGAAAGTGTACTTACATTTGGTAGTGGTGTGTTACATCTTATTTGGTCCGGTGTTGCAAATTGTGGCACTTTTCCATTTTGGAGCGACCTTTTGCACAATACACATATTGTTTTAGTGGAGAACGTTCTATCATTCAATGTCAAGCTAACATATTCTTTTTCCAAGTCGTAGGTGAAACATTTTATGTTCTTTTGAAAATGCAGTTCCTCACAAATTGCACATGTGATCCAAGGGGTGTCTTTAATTTGTTCCATATAGATTTGCTTTGCATCTTTCTTTCATAGATGGGAATGCCCAATGAGTGTTTTCTCTTTCTCATTCTCTGCACTGCGAAGTGATTGCTTTAATATATGGAAGCTTATGTTTGGACTCTTATTAGAATGATGCCCAGCGGTGGATATGTGATCGATCTTTTTTCTTACACACATTTTCTTTTTCAGATGGTGGTAAATGAGTTTACACCTATCAACTGGAGGGCATGTGGAGGTTGGGACTATTATCTGTTGGGACCAATGTATGTGCACAATGTGAAAGGTGAGGAGTTTGTTGGGATTCTGCACTGAGCATATGTTTCTTGTCTTTAGTAGGGACTGTGTCAATGCGGTTTTGTTTCGTACATATGGTGGTAAGTAAGCTTATGCTTCTTACTAGGGATTTCCAGTGTGTCTGTAACCGTATGGAAGTCAATTCCATTCACCATGTTCTGTCTTATTGTAACTTGGATAGAATGGAAAGTTATTTCCTGGTTGCAACTTTGTCTTACCAATGGTTCATAGTGGATGTGGGTTGTATCTGTTTCAAATGATATCAAATCAATTGTTTTATCACTGTTCAAATGAGCAATGTAGTAGGTCACAATGCTATTTGCAAGGGAGGGCCAAACTTGGATATTTACTTAGAATATGATTGAAACCCACTGCAAAAAAATGGCCCACCCTCTATATTCCTCTCCTCATATGGCACTGACACGATTATTAGATATGGTTTCCAACTCCCATATGTTGGTATGCTTTGTATGACATCAGGTGTTAGGTGTCGATGCAAGCAGTGGAGGGCATTGTGATTCCCATCTATAAGTGCATTGTGGAAGGCTTGCATAATGTACATTCTAATATATTGTACATCAAACTCTGACGCAACCAAGTAACAAAGTGTAGTGAAGAGACTCTTGCCACAACTAGATGAACTAGTCATTGGTATGTCCAAACCACGAGAATTCATGTCATGCATAATGCATTTCAAATGGAATTGAAGGTATTTGCACATGAGGGTCAAGTATGCATTAGATCTTCCAAAATTGCATATGGAATTTTTTTTATAGATAAATGGTTCGTAATGACCACTAAGAGGATTTTTGTCATGGAACAAGATGCAATACAAATCTCTATTTGCATTTCTATTGAATAGTAAGTACCTTCTCTTCCTCGTTAGTGACCAAATTGAAATTGACATATTTAGCTAGTTGGCTAGCCATCGTATGTAAAATGTATCCCCCCACAACCCCCTCTCACTATAATCTTGGTTTGAAGATGCAAATAACCACATCTTTGAAATCTATGTACCAACATCATGAATGCCATGCAATTGATACATAAAATTAGATGCCAATTCGTACTGGAATGACTCCAACGCATCAACGTTTCCATTGTTCAATCAACACAGAAATTGATATAACAATCCATGCTGCAATTCTACTGAAGAATAATAGAAATGCAACAGAACTTGAAATGCATCATACAAGCAATCCCCCACTATGTATGAAATTTCAACTAATATGAAAATACGATTGTTACTTAGTACTTGGTCAATGTTGGTATCTACAATGGAGCATGTGTTCATTTGGTAGCTTTCAACATCAACTATTTCTGTCATCTTCTAATTTGTGTGTTTGAAGTTGTTTCTAAGTAAATTCGAGGATATTATGTAAGTTGGGAAGAAAGAACAATGAAAACTGAACAATTCAGACCTGTTTTTTCCCCATTATTGGATGCTTTGGATTTTTCATCCTCAACTTGAACATTTCGTAGTGACAATAATCTGTTCTTGGAGAGAAAAGCAGTAACGGGCTTGTAAGTACATCAGATACACAGTACGAAATAAACAATATTATAGTTGACTTTCTTGTTATCATGGAAGATAGAGGAGGATAATGTTAGCTGCAAGAATACCATATATATGACATAAACAATTATTGAATATTCATAACTACAATACAAACCATGGACGAAGGTGTAGTACATAAGAAATGAATAGAGAAATTTGAAACCCAACGTTTCCTTCTACACAAAGAAATGTAGTAATTCTGACCAATTTGATTTAAAAATGGGTAACATAAGAAACAAACATTTAAATAAACAAATTATGATTACATTCTACCTATAAATCCTTGAATATACAATTCGATGTAACAATATTACAATCAACTTTATTGTTATCTGAGAAGATAGAGGAGGACAATGGTGGCTGCAAGAAGACCATATATATGACAAAACAAACTATTGGATATGCATAACCACAGTGCAAACCATGGACGAAGGTGCAATAGTGAAGAAATGAATAGAGCAATTTAAAACCCAAGGTTACCTAGATGAGAGAGAATAAAAGTACTCCTTTTCATTCTGTTGTATTGCAGAAGGATAAAAACGAGAATGGATAAACAATATTGAATGGAATAAATATTACGAATAAAATATGTTCAATAGGGGGGAGAAAGATCACTTCCCTCCCATGAAATTGTTCCATCAATGTGATTCAATAGGTGATTTGTGGGAAATATTGACAAGCATAGAATTGGAACTGAAAGTCGCAGAGAAACTTAGAAAAAAAACAACATGAGAGACTTGGGAAAGACCAGAAAATGAGGGAGTAAGAAGGAATATTTTCAACAATGATAGATTAGATAGATTATCCCCACTATAAACCAATGCTGGACAATCCCCTTCAATTTCTATGTGGAGGTCCATGGGATTCAGTTTCAAACATGTGTACAATCCCACTCGAAGTTCTCTATGGAGATTCTTAATTAGGTTTCATTCTGCAATCATGTGTGGAATATGTGTTGTATACAGAAGCTTGTGAACACTGGCCTCTTCATGGCCAACCACATCGAGGAAGCCTACCAAAAGACCAAGAAGCATGAGTATGAATGAGATTGATTAGGAATATAGGTAAAATACATGTGCCCTGGATGTCCAATTGATACAAATGTTATATGCTTCCTTTTGTTTTTTAAAATTAAGCATGATTTTTATAGAACCCAGGTCTTTGTACTTTGAACATGGGTTCATTCCAAAAACCAATAACTAGATATTGCTTGAAGTATTCAATTTCATAGAAGGGGAGTATTAATATGGAATCAAATCCCATAAATATGTCACTGCCTTCACAAGCCAAAGACGACCCAACCACCAACCCAAGACTCCTACAAGGAAAGTGTGAATTTCAAATGAAATCTAAGAATATGATGGAAAGGTGGGTCCATTTTCTTCAATATTGTAAGGAAATATTAGATCTCAAAAGATACAGAGGCTCACAAAAAACCCAGAGGCGCTTGCCAATTCAAAAAGGAGTTCAAAAGTTCCAAGATAGAAAAATCTGTCAGTTGTTCCAATTGAAACAATGACATTGTCTCATGTCTACAATCACCTTTAGTAACAATTAGAAAATCAGATGAGAATAGAACAATATTGCTTCTTGTGCACATGATCTTCAAAATATGACTAACAACATAGATGGAAACAATTAAATTTCACTATTTTAAAGACACTTAATTGGAAGCAATGATGTAAAATTGCAAATGCATTATACATTTGAGAAATAAGCCAAATTCTCTGATAAAGGGTGTAGACTATGTTAGCTACCCTACAAGAAATTTAGAAATTGAACATAGTCATATCGATAACCTCTTTTGCCCCTCAAGAACCCTAGCTGAAATAACTAGTGGCCTATACAAGAAAATGCTAGGGTAAAAACTGATCTATGCCAATTTGCAACCCACACAAGAACTCAAGAGAATGGAGGAATATTTTAACGTGCAAAAGAGTGGATCCTAATATTTATATATTGAATCCCATAATGCCATTCAAGATTAGAAGTAGTGGTGCAAAGTTATAGGCTCGAGCAGTGAAATAAATTCTCAACCTGTTTGGTAAAAATAACTCAAGAGAGATTTTCATTCTCCCTTGTAACAATATTTTCTCAACCTTCTA
>SNQJ01S0010086.1:200189-234433 GCA_010110895.2 Picea sitchensis | reverse complement strand
GGGTGGCCAACAGATGTGCGCTTAAGTACCACTTGTATTTCCTGCATGTATGAATCCCTCAACCGCGGGTTTATGCACGTAACGACATATCTCTGTGGATTAAAGATGCCAGAATACATCTCTACCCTGAAAAAATTTAACCCACACTTTCTGTCGAGGAAAGTGCTTTGATACCACTTGTAATATACCAGATATAAATGTATGCAAAATAGAAATAAAATGATAGTAATGGCAGAATAACAAAAATATAACCAGAACATTCACCACAATAACACTGGAACGATATGAGAATAATAACATAAATAACACTTTGAATCTGAAAGAAATGTTCATGGGACTCTATTACAATAATATCCAAGCTATGGTTCTCATACCCTCGACTCCTATTTATACTAAAAAGAAGCATATAGAGGAAGAACCTTCCAAAAGTGGAAGCTTCTATTAGGTCTTCTTACATCCTCCTTATTCTATTTTATTGAAAGGCCATATTAATATTGACCTTTATTACATCCGAATATATTGTTCTACCTATGTGCGGGTTAGGACCCTAACAATGTCTCTAGCTAAAAAACAAACAAGCTCATAAATTAAAGTGGCAAACAATTGTCTTTGATTGGGGCTCTTAGAGAAAATGCCCCTAAGGAATTTATGAAATGGTTTTTATGACCCAGAATTATAGAGGACTGGCCAATCTCTCCAAAAAATTGGCCATAAAAATATTAGTTGAAGTTAACAACCCATCTATTTTTTTTTGCAAGAAATATTAATGGATGGGGAGAAAACAATTTATGAGTTATCAAAATTTTTAGGAAACTAGGATTTTAGTTTTATTGATGTGAAAGGATATCGGGGGAAAATATTATTAGGTGGAAAAAATTGTTTTCCATATTCTAATTCATGATCATTTTCATCAGGTCTAGGGACATCAATGTTCTCTTTGGCCCTTGGGAAAGAAGTCACTTTACTAAATATATATGTACCCTAGTTGGATAGGGTGGAGTTCTGGGATAACCTTTTGAGTAGGGAATGGATATGATCTAGTCTAATTATGATGGGAGGGGATTTAAATTTCACTTTGGGAGCCTCTAAGGTGTGGGTGCCAATAGATAAATTGGATATCATGTGTTGATACCTTATAAAATAATTGGAAGAAGTGGGTTTGTTGGATATACAACCAAAAATATTGACACCAAAATGTAGAAACACAAGAACGAGTGAGTCTCATATTACCAAAAGATTGGATTGTTTTTTTTTCATAAAAATTCCTTGAGGAGTCCATTAGAATCCACTAATGGGTTAACAGTGGGGGGAATTCAAAATTTTGTCTTGTAATGTTGGAAGTAGCCCTAGATTAAGGGATATATGTATGGAATTAAGAATAACAATCGTTGTTTTATTTACCAACCTAAATCCATATTTACCATGGATCCATCAAGCACCAAGAGGGATCAAATCCATTGAGATGAAAATATTTTGACTATGTAAAAATTTGTGGAAAAGTGTGTATCTTGAGGGATTTGATAAACAATCATAACTTCTGTTGGAAGATGAAAAGAGATTACATACTGCATATGCTTTGTATCTTTTCGATAATAACCAAAGAGATTATATCTCTTGACCTAAAGAAAAAGGACCTCTTTCAGCCTCTTACAAAGTCCCCATGCTAACATTTGCATCACCTTACAAAACACATAGAAGGACCCTGTTCTTGTCATAAAAACTGAAATCACAATTGTATAGAAAATATTTTCAAGTCTTTATCATACCACTTGGCTGCTCCACAGATCAAACTGTCCAAACATACAAGATAATAATTTCTAGCAGATTGAGGATGGATTTGCACATGTACTAACCTCTATAGTGATTCCTTGGATCTAATATGGTTGTAGCTACACCGACCTCTATAGTGATCCCTTTGGCTCGGATATTCTTGCACCTACACCATCCTCTATAGTAATTCCTATAATCACTTTTGGACATGCTGTGAAAAACAATCCCTCAAATCCTCTCTCGCAGTTCCTCCACTTGCCCATGACAATATGTTGCAACAAAAACTATAGATTATTGTTAATGGATTTCTTGATCTTTATTAATTTTCATATAAATTTGGAGTTAAATGATCTGGAAGAACTAAATTGCGATGTCTACAAAAGGGTATTTCAATAATCTTAGAAAATGTTGTCTTTACTAAGTCCAAAGATATATGGTGATAAGTGACGATTTAATGGACTTAATATAAATCTATTTTAGGATCAATTTCAAAGAAATATTGGCAGATCTATAAGTTTAGTTTTATATGCAACAAACAATGAAATTCCTAGACTTAGGGGTAGATCTAAATTGAGATATTAGACAACAGTTCCTAGATCTACTTTGTAGAAGAAAAAGGCAATTTTTGGAAGTATATGAATATATTTTTATAGTGTTTTCTCATGATGGAATATACAGGTTTAAATTATGTTTTTATAGTGTTTTCTGAGGCTATAATATATAGGTTTAAATTGTTTTTTTATAGTGTCTTCTTAGGATGGAATATACAACTCTAAATAACAGATATTTCAGTATAGTTTTAGATGCAAAATACAACATATTACTAGAATTTAGCGACAGATCTGGAGTATGAAATACACCAGTGATTTCCAGATTTGTAGATGCGAAAAACAAAAGAGTTTTGTTAAATTTTTTAATGGTGGTTAAAATTGGTATTACAAGATAAATCAATCTTCTCCTTGCTCTCATAAACTTTAGAAATATGTCAAGAGATATTATTATTGTAGATAAACTCAATCTCAATGGTTGTGGGGTTTGTACTTATCATAGAAGGATTATAAGTGCATAAAACCAAACATGTAGAGACATACATCAATATAAAACATTCCAATGAGAGAATTATTTTTATCCTCACCACACTATGATTGGAAACCCCTACCTCTTTCCTACCTCATCCACGACCACCAGATCCTCTCAATGCACCAACCCTGCCACACTCCCCTATGTAGATCATATAGTTATATTAGCAATAAATAACTTTGGTATCTTTGAATTAAAACTACAAAATAGTTCCCTAAAAACTCAATAGTAGCACATATTAATCAATGAACATAGAAAAGTAAGGTTTGGAAATGGCCAATAATGCACATTGGAAAATCTCTATTCAAATAATAGAGATTACTGTACCATCATATCTATAATTGCTACAAAAAACAATACATATGAACAATGAAAGAATGAGTGAGGTTAGGGATTTTCGTGTGGAGGGAGGTTAGGGCTTTGTCACATGTACACAGAGATACAATCATTTAGAATACATAAGCATGATCCTAGTCTCATAGAATAATTAAATACAATTATTTCATTTAATTGATAATGCCCCATCCTTGAAGGGTCTGCACTAAACTTCAAGCAATATCTAATAAATTAAGCAACACGCTGCACAACTCAGCATAGGTAGTTGTCTAAGGAAAGAAAGAGAATATGTATTGAACCAATATCCATAGATTATAGAAAACAATCAAAGGGACTAGAAACCACATCACATGACGTATAGCAAGAGAGTGCATTAGGCATCTCCATCTATATCTATGATATATAATATGAAACATAAGTGTCAAAATTTAGAGAAATAACATAAATAAAGATGTGGACCAATGAGGAGTCTACCTATCTTTCCAAACTGCTATAAGTATATAACCTCCCAAAATCCGTTAAAGGATGTCATCCAAATATTCCAANAAGTCCAAAGATATATGGTGATAAGTGACGATTTAATGGACTTAATATAAATCTATTTTAGGATCAATTTCAAAGAAATATTGGCAGATCTATAAGTTTAGTTTTATATGCAACAAACAATGAAATTCCTAGACTTAGGGGTAGATCTAAATTGAGATATTAGACAACAGTTCCTAGATCTACTTTGTAGAAGAAAAAGGCAATTTTTGGAAGTATATGAATATATTTTTATAGTGTTTTCTCATGATGGAATATACAGGTTTAAATTATGTTTTTATAGTGTTTTCTGAGGCTATAATATATAGGTTTAAATTGTTTTTTTATAGTGTCTTCTTAGGATGGAATATACAACTCTAAATAACAGATATTTCAGTATAGTTTTAGATGCAAAATACAACATATTACTAGAATTTAGCGACAGATCTGGAGTATGAAATACACCAGTGATTTCCAGATTTGTAGATGCGAAAAACAAAAGAGTTTTGTTAAATTTTTTAATGGTGGTTAAAATTGGTATTACAAGATAAATCAATCTTCTCCTTGCTCTCATAAACTTTAGAAATATGTCAAGAGATATTATTATTGTAGATAAACTCAATCTCAATGGTTGTGGGGTTTGTACTTATCATAGAAGGATTATAAGTGCATAAAACCAAACATGTAGAGACATACATCAATATAAAACATTCCAATGAGAGAATTATTTTTATCCTCACCACACTATGATTGGAAACCCCTACCTCTTTCCTACCTCATCCACGACCACCAGATCCTCTCAATGCACCAACCCTGCCACACTCCCCTATGTAGATCATATAGTTATATTAGCAATAAATAACTTTGGTATCTTTGAATTAAAACTACAAAATAGTTCCCTAAAAACTCAATAGTAGCACATATTAATCAATGAACATAGAAAAGTAAGGTTTGGAAATGGCCAATAATGCACATTGGAAAATCTCTATTCAAATAATAGAGATTACTGTACCATCATATCTATAATTGCTACAAAAAACAATACATATGAACAATGAAAGAATGAGTGAGGTTAGGGATTTTCGTGTGGAGGGAGGTTAGGGCTTTGTCACATGTACACAGAGATACAATCATTTAGAATACATAAGCATGATCCTAGTCTCATAGAATAATTAAATACAATTATTTCATTTAATTGATAATGCCCCATCCTTGAAGGGTCTGCACTAAACTTCAAGCAATATCTAATAAATTAAGCAACACGCTGCACAACTCAGCATAGGTAGTTGTCTAAGGAAAGAAAGAGAATATGTATTGAACCAATATCCATAGATTATAGAAAACAATCAAAGGGACTAGAAACCACATCACATGACGTATAGCAAGAGAGTGCATTAGGCATCTCCATCTATATCTATGATATATAATATGAAACATAAGTGTCAAAATTTAGAGAAATAACATAAATAAAGATGTGGACCAATGAGGAGTCTACCTATCTTTCCAAACTGCTATAAGTATATAACCTCCCAAAATCCGTTAAAGGATGTCATCCAAATATTCCAAGGTGATTGAGGTTTCCTACTCAATCCTGGACAGTAACCCAATAACCTGTTAGATATTGTGACAAACTGACAAAGATCAAGTCTATGAGTATAAATTATTAACAACTTATCTGAACATACAACCCTAATGCATTGGAACAAGGTCTTTGGTGATTCCCTCCTAATTATAAAATGGATGAGGAAGGAGTATATAATAAGAAACTTCAATTTGCAACCTCTGTTTGATGAGGATTGGGAATTACAAACATTTTTTTCATGTATCATATTCAAGCATGTCTACAGGGAGAGAAATTTGGAAGTTGATGGACTATCAAAGGATGGACTGGACCTTGTGAGAGGAGAATGGATTATAATGGAAGAACAAGATGGTCATAGCTCTGTTTACTCCCATGCAACATTGTTTAAAATAATTTTTTTATTTTCATACCTTGGAACTTAATGTAATATTTTGACATTTAGATGTATAAGGAGGACATGGTTTCATTTTCTTTTGAGGGCCAGTGGCCTATGGTCAGATGATATACTCATCTCTGATGATAAAACTTTTCGTTAATGCTATTGGATGATACACTCTTGATCAACATGAAGGGACATTACCATGTCAAAATGTAGGATCTGAAAAGGGAATAAAGACAACATTATACCTTTGATTTCTACTGTTAGTCTCTAATTTTGTCTTAGTTTAATGAGAAACCCTTATTCTAAACCCTTCTTACCTACACTTCATTTTCTATTTCCAATTGATTTTGATCTTTGTTTTTAGTATCTTATGGTTTGCATTTCAGTTTTTGAATAGTTTATTTGAGTTTGAAATTGAAAGACATGGTTTTAAATGAGGTGTCACCTTATATGCCTGTTTGAACTTCATAAATTCAAATTTTGCTAAGTCATTAATAGTGCTACGAGAGTAAGGCTATTCCCGTAGCGCCAAAATAATCATGCCTTGATACATGCCTATCATCCAGATTTTGTTATGATGACACGAATCATGGTCTGAGAGTTCGAATGTGTCCACAATAGCTTGGAATCATTTACTGATTCAAACCGTTTCATAATCCGATTGCTTTGTACTCGCGAAGGTCTCATTTTAAAATCGCTTAATTCTCAATGATCATTATATTATACCTGCCTAATTTTGCTGAATTTAGGCGCAGGTATTTGCTCAGAGGAATTTTATACACTAACAAATTGCAGGTGGAAAATTTGGAACTCGGGGGTGCTAGTTACAGAATTGTGTTTTGATGGCAACAAAGAGGAGCGGACAGGTAGTCAGAATAGAACCCGAGGGTCCTGAACTTCTTGAATCTTATCCTCAGATGGCTCAAAGGTTCAGAGATGCTAGGTGGTTTGAATTCCTCACCACTTTTCAAGGTTACGATGAGCAGGTCTCCATGGAGTTCGCTCTGGACTTTGACGTTCATGAGGTGGAGATCGGTAAGATGTTGATGCTAGTAATAGAGAAAACAATTGCAAAATATTGTAGGTTGGTAGTTGGAGGAGAAAGATGGTGGAAGAAAGAGCATGTGGTTACAGAGTTTGTAAACCAATTCCTGCTTCTAGATAAGCGAATTCCGAATTGGAAAAGGGGAGTACCTCGCATTTGGATTCGACCCGAATGACACATTGCTCTGATCGTAATCCATAGGTATATCACCTGCGAAGGTAGATTTTAACTAGTCTATATCTACCACATTAGGATATTAATGCATTTAAATGGTGATTACCCCTTAAATATGCCTTATTTTCTACTCAAAATCCTGACAAATATGTCAAAGAGAGTGCAGTCACTTTCCACCAATGCTAAGAGTAGTCTGTTTCATCAAGTCCTAATTAAGACTTTAGTTATGTCTGCTTTAATAGAATTATAGAATCCCTGGAGATGGCTCACGCAATCTTTAAACCCTAACACACAGTCCAACAAACAAAAGAAAGGCAAAGGGAGAAAGATTGTCACACATAGCCAAAATATTTCAATTAATGAAACCCTTGTTAAAGAAGAGATGCCCGACATAAGGGTGATGAGGAATAACAGAAGTAAAAGACCTAAGTTGGATCCAGAAATCGAAATGTTTTCTGAAGAAGATGTTAAAGGGGAAAATGATTCAGATAAAGATTTTAATACTCAAACTACAGTCAAGCATGAATCACCATCAACCAGTAAAAGGGGTGCTGTAGTCAAAAGGAAAAAGGTTAAAGGTGTGTCTGTATCCCAAAAACCTAGAAGGAATTCTACTAGGGTTACCAACAAGTACAGACTGAAGTCAAAGGCCATGTTTAATCCATCAATCAAAGAAGAAAATGTCATAGTTATAGAAGATGACTTTGAAAATGTTGAAGCAGTTACCAGGAAAAGGGAAAAAAGAACTTCATTTCTTAAGAAACCAGTAAACCAAGGTAAACAAATGTTTTCATCATCTATAGGACCTGTAATGAGAGCTTCAACCAGATTAGTAAAAGCTAAAGATATGGCTAAAGGTATCAGTTAAACCCCTGAGAATAAATAGAATTACCTTGTAGACTTAGATCACATATCATATGTGTCTGAAGCCATAGATTCAACAAGTTATGATGAAGAACATAGCTCAGGGTTAGTCTTTAAGTACCAAGTTAAAGAAAAGGAACCCAAAGTTTCCTTAAACCTGAATGAGCCTACACCTTTTGAAGAATGCTCAGGATTCAGGGTTAAAATCATAACTGATGAAGAGAGGATGAAGGAATTTCAGAAAACAGTGAGACAGTTAAAGAAAGAAAAGGCACAAATAGAACAATGGAATGCTCTTCATCAAGAAAGGAGTCAAGATTTTAAAAAGAAGAAGAAAGAGCAAAGGGCATTGCTCAAAGAACTCAAGGAAATAAACTTCAGACTCTATTGGCACAATGTCGTGCTTACCACCAAGCTCAAACATAAAAATGCTAAAGCTACTGCTGTGATTATATCCTAAAGGTTACATGGAGGTTACCACAATCATGATTTTAATGTTTTCCAGGAAATATGGCAATGTCTACTCATTTTTGGTCAGTGAGATGGTAAGACCTCGAACTGTTTGACTAAATCAAACTAATTCTTGTTTTGTAGAAACAAATGTAATGCTGGGAAGATCATACAATATCAAGCTATCGAGTTGTGATCTATTTTGGGATTGTAGAAGCTCTTTTTGAGTGAACTACCTTAGTAGATAGATACTATTCGAATCTATTCATTAAAGATATACTAGATGATAGGATCTGGAGGTTTTATGGATAGTTTAAATAGACAGAGGAAAGACTATGTGGTGGTCAAAAAATTGGAGATCCAGGGGACCTTTTTGTGAAACTCCTTGTAAAGGCATTTATGCTCAATTTGACACTTAATAGCAAAGGCATATGGATGGTTAGACCCTCTTTTCTACTCTGTTATTTCTTTCTTCATGCTTGAATTCATTATTCAGATTGCAATGCTTTTTGATTCTTGACTGTTAATTTATATAGTGAAAATTTTATTGTGGAAATTATTTTTCAAGTTTTGATATCAAGCTGATAGTCTTGTTTCTTTATGATATTATGAAACAAGAATTTATGTGAAGTTGACAAATTGAAGGCTTCATCTTCCTTTTTCTTAATTGGTTTAATCCATCTATGTGTCCACCTTTTATTCAGTCAATGGGATATGCTATGTTCTAATCTTGATTTTCATGTTATGTTGTAGCCTTGAGCCAGTTTTCAACCACCTTACTAAAAAAACCAAATCATAAAACCTTATAAACACTTTGCAATAAACTAATGATGCCCTAGCTTTCCCTCTCACAGTCAAGTGCAACTTTAGGGACTAACATTTTTGGCGCCGTTGCCGGGGATGAAGAAACGACGAGATCTTCCCTGGGGAAATGACAAGTTTACATTCAGATCTTGGTGGTGAACAAGATTTTGGACATTATTTAAGACTGTGATTATTCACCCGATGACTCCTCTGTGGTAATTATGGCTCCTAAAAGAGAAGGTAAAGGACCTAAAAATCCTCTAAATTCTTCATCATTTAATAAGAGACTAGTAACTAGTAAAAATCTACATCTTGAGCCTATTGCAGCAGTTCCAGATCCTGAAAAGTTACTAAGAAAACCTAAAGTTCTTTCCGGTCAGTCTTCACTCTTAAAGGGAAAATTATCTTCAGAAAGTTCTCAAGGACAATCCTCTGAAATCATCAAAACCCAATTAGATGAAGATGTGAATCTTGAAAGTGAAATTAAACCTGTTATTGAGTCTGATATAGTTTCATTCCCTTCAACTATTTCAGAATTAAATCTAGAACAATGGAAGTTACTTACTGAACTCATTAAACAGGAGTATCCAAACATCTTGCATGTGACTGAAACTTCGAGAGGTCACAACACAGATATTAAGAGAGAACCAGAGACACCTTTGTCATCTCTTGGATCTGTCTCATCTGAGGATTTTAGATCACATTATTTTTCTTTTGAGAATCCTCTGTTTCTGACCCCACTAGCTGATCATAGTCCAGAAGATAAATCCTTATCTGCTAAAGATCAAGACTTAGTGAAAATATATATAAGTTGTAATACACAAGGGACACCTTCTCCTTCAACATCACCAATCTTACTCACTCCTAGAGCTCCAAAAATAGCTAATATGGCTGCAGACAGAATGGATGAAATAGTTGCAGCAAGGTATGCTCCTTTGGTTCTTCCACAAGTCATGTATGATTTTCCACCAAATGATTATATGAGATACTTGCCCAGATTCAATGGAGATGGATCAGTTACTACTGAAGAGCATTTGAGTTCATTTTATAGTTTTGCAGATAATTTCAATGTAGAGCATGCTGATGTGTGGATGAGACTATTCGTACAGAGTCTAAATGGAGAAACAAGAAAGTGGTTCAGGAGTTTGCCTCTTAATTCAATAGCTGATATTGTAGCCTTAGATGATGCCTTTCTTAAACACTGGGCAGACAAGAAGGACTTTTTATACTACATCATCGAATTCAGTGCTTTAAGGAGGAAACAAGGTGAATCAATACCTGATTTTACTAAAAGGTTCAACTAGATGTATGGTAAAATTCCATAGGAGATAAAACCTTCAGAGACATCAGCTAAAATCACTTTTTCCAATGCATTCAATGTCAAATTTTCCTTGTTTCTTAGGGAAAGAATAACCACTACCCTCAGCCTGATGCAAGATGCTGCTATCGAGGTAGAATCAAACATATTAGCAACAGACAAATTGAAGTCTAGAAGTGATAGAGATAGAAAAAAGAAAAAGAAAGAGTTGCCTTCATCTTCTAATTCAACATCTGATTCTAAAATGGATGAAATGGATAAGATGCTGAAAACTCTGACATCTAAAATGGAAAGGTTGAAGATAAAACAAAAACAACCCAGTAGACCTGCACAGGAGGGTGGTTACAGAAATCCAAATCAGTTCAGGAGGCCAAACAATGTACCTCAAATCTTACCAAGAGAAATAAAAAACCAAGATGACCAAAGGGTTTTGCCTCCTTTTCAGAATAATGTAGTAGATGAGGAGGAGGATCAGGATGAAACAGAAGAAGACCCTGCAGTTCATTTGAATGATTTTGAATCATCTACTCTACATGTGACACAACAGGATTATGAAGATGCTTTGATTGCAAACCAGTTTGAGGAAGGGGATGAAGATGAGATCGTCCAACATGAACCTAAAAGGAAAAAATGCAATCTCAGATCTAGTTCGAATGCACCTAAAGTAGATACACCTATTTCCACAAAGAAGGCCAATACTTTAATTAATACAAGAATTATCAAAGGTGTTCCCAAGATCCAAGTTGATTAACCATTAAAACAACCTGCCAAGGATAGTACTATTGACATAAAGGAACCAGACACAAATGTTTCTGCTTTCAGTTTAGAACACAAATGTTTCTGCTTTCAGTTTAGAACATAACCCTTCAGAAAGACTATCCTCAAGGTTCTACAAGCTCCAACTCATGTCACCTTTTTAGATACAGTCAATCTAGAGGATGAAAACCCTGCTATAACTATTGAACCTCACATTGAAGATAGAATTGATGCCTTTCCACCTTTCTACATTTCATTAAATATCCATGACAAGATATTGCACAATTGCTTAATGGATTCTGGTGCCTCGCATAATGTAATGCCTAAGGTGGTGATGGAATAATTAGGGTTGGACATTACTAGACCGTATCATGATCTATATTCTTTTGACTCCAAGAAACTCAAATGCCTTGGAGTTATGAAAGATGTGGTTGTTACTCTTTCCCAATTACTTATGAAAAGTGTGGTATTAGATGTTATTGTGGCTGACATACCACCAAAATTTGCAATGCTTCTTTCAAGATCTTGGGCTAAGAAGGTAGGTGGTACTCTACAAATGGACCTTAGCTATGCAACCATACCTATTTTTGGTGGGGAACAACGAAGATTATACAGAGAAGTTATATTGGCTTATTTGGTAAGTGATCACAATAATCCCACTAATCATCCTATATATGCTATAGAAGATGATCTTGGTTCTTCTATTTTTCATATGAGTAAAGAAATGGCAGAAGTATCAGTCAGAAAGACAACAACTGCAATAGGAGACAGTAAAGACAATTTTGTTTGGAAAATGTATTTTGACGGAGCATGTTCTAAAGAAGGTTCTGGAGCTGGTATTGTCTTCATTTCCCCTACCAAGGAGGTTATCCCCATGTCATATAAACTTGAATTTGACACCACTAATAACATCAGTGAGTATGAAGCTTTGCTGTTAGGTTTGAAAGCGGTTAGAGATATGGGTGTAGATAAGCTGTCTATTTTTGGAGACTCAGAACTTATTATTCACCAGATCAAGAATATATATCAAACCAAACAACAAAGGTTAAAACAATACATAAATGAGGTGTGGGATTATGTGGATAATTTCTTTTCAGCATTTAATATTAATTTTGTGCACATAAATTTGAATCAACAGGCTAACTCTTTGGCACTTGTAACTAGCAACTTTAAAACTCCGATGTTTCCTAATATGAAATTCGAAGTTGAAGTCAGAAACATACCTTCAATATTGGATAATATAAAACATTGGCAGGTTTTTAAAGATGATGAGGAAATTCAAAGATTTTTGAAAACTATTGAAGAGTTTTCTAACATTTCAATTGATCAAGATGACGAAGATGGGGAAGCAGAAATACGTGCTGCAGAAGTCCTTCAAGATACAATTGCTGGCCACAAAATCATTGAAATAAAGACAAACCATATGCCCAAAGGTTTGGTTCCACTAGAAAGGATGTTTGATCATAATGATGTTTCCAGGAAGGCTGTTATCCAAACAAAAGAAACAGATGTAGTAGACTGTGACATTAGTCCGGATGCAAACCCCAGGTTGGTCAAAATATCTAGGAAACTGTCACAAAAATAGAAAGAAGCATATGTTGAATTAATGAAACAATATTCATATATTTTTGCCTGATCTTATGAAGATCTGAAGGTGTTTGATACATAGATTATTCAACACAAAATTCCTCTAAAACCTGGATCAAAAGCTGTTAAGAAAAATTTCAGGCATTTTAATCCTTTATTGTTACCTATAATAGAAAAGGAGTTGAAAAGGTTGCTGGAAGCAAAAATCATAGTTCCACTGAGATACTCAGAATGGGTAGCCAACCTTGTACATTTCAGGAAAAAGAACGGGAGATAAGGATCTGTGTAGACTTCAGGAATCTAAACAGGTGCTCTCTGAAAGACAATTATCCATTACCAAAAATGGATTATATCTTACAAAGAGTTGTCAATGCAAAGAGAATCTCTATGCTTGATGGATATTCAGGGTACAATCAAATATCAATAATGGAAGAAGACAAAAAGAAAACATCTTTTACCACTCCTTGGAGCACCTTTATGTATGAAAAGATGCCTTTCGGATTGATGAACACAGGATCCACATTTCAAAGGGCTATGAACATCACTTTCATTGGGGAGAAAGACAGGTTTGTGGTTATCTACCTTGATGACATCACTATATTTTCGGCATCCGATGAAGAACATTTACAACACTTGAAGTAGACCTTTGAGAAGTGCAGGAGGTACGGTATATCACTTAATCCAAAAAAATCACATTTTTCCATGGAGGAAGGAAAGAATCTAGGACACATCGTTTCACCTAAAGGTATTAAAATATATCCTGAAAGAGTAAAGGCTATTCAACAAATAGACATTCCGAGAAATAAAAAGTCTATTCAGTCCTTCATTGGTAAAATTATTTTTTTAAGGAGGTTTATACCTAACTTTGCAGAAATTGTCAAGTACATTACTGACATGTTGAAAAAGGATGCAGAAATTAAGTGGATACCAGAAGAAAGAGAATCCTTTGAAAGGATCAAACAGGCTATCATTCATGCACCTGTTCTAATTAGCCTAGATTACTCCAAAGAATTCATGATTTTTTCATTTGCATCAGAGAATACCATAACTGTTGTTCTTTTGCAGAGAAATGAACAAGGATACGAGCAACCCATCTCCTTCTTTAGTAAAACCCTCAGAGACTCTGAATTGAAGTATGATTTAATAGAAAAACAAGCCTATGCCTTGGTAAAGGCTTTAAAATCCTTTAGAGTATATGTTCTTCAATTTAAAATTACAGCGTATGTCCCAAGCAGTGCAATCAAAGAAATATTGGTTCATCCTGATTGTGAAGGAAAGCGAGGGAAATGGATAACAAAAATCCTGGAATACGATCTCACCATAAAACCTACTCAGCTGATAAAAGGACAAGGCCTCGTCAAATTAATGACAGAATCTAATTGCAAAGCAATTGGGTTGTACCATCTTTCAGACATGACACAAGATTCTTCTGTCCAGATTGAAGAAACAAATTCACAGGCTTTTAAATCAAATTCCATGATTGAATTCTGCAATAAGTATAGTATCAAATTGGTTCATTCTACTCCATACTACCCCCAATGGAATGGATTGGTAGAATCTTCCAATAAAACTCTGATAAGAATTATCAAAAAATTACTAACAGAAAATAAAAAATCATGGGATTCCAAGTTAAAGTTTTCCCTTTGGGCTGATCGTATTAGTAACAAGAAGTCTATTGGGACATCTCCTTTCCAGATGGTATATGGGACAGAAACAATTCTTCCAACTCAATTGGGCCTGCCAGTCTTAAAGTTTCTACAAGAAGAGCTAGAGGAACCCAATGATGTCCAACGAAGAATTTTTCAGATGATTGAAGTTCAACAGGTCAGAGAACACGTTAATCATAAAGATGCTGCTCACCAGAGAAAAATAAAGGCTACATTCGATAAGGGAACTAATAAATATGTTTTCAATGAGGGGGATTCAGTGTTAATATGGGATGCCAGGAGAGAGGATAAATAAAAACATAGAAAGTTCGATAACCTATGGTATGGTCCTTTCAGGATACCCAAGGTAATGAACAATAACACTTTTCTCCTGCATAGTTTAGACAACATTGAAATTTTTTGGGGCCCAGTGAATGGGAGGTTCTTGAAGCACTATTTTCTCTAAGGGATCATTAGGTTTCAGTTAGTACAGTAGGTTTTCCTTTCAATAAAGACTCCATATACACAATGGACTTGTTTTTACAGTTATGCTGAAAATAAAAGACTGACAGATGCAGGGAGATCAGTGAATCAGAGATAAAGGAAAAGGCATTGGTCTGCAGTTCTTGGAGTTTATTATCAAAACTCCATCCCCAGAAGGAGCCAGTGTTAGTCTCTAATTTTGTCTTGGTTTAGTGAGAAACCCTTCTTACCTACACTTCATTTTCTGTTTCCAGTTGATTTTGATCTTTGTTTTTAGTATCTTATGGTTTGCATTTCAGTTTTTGAATAGTTTATTTGAGTTTGAAATTGAAAGACATGGTTTTAAACGAGGTGTCACCTTATATGCTTGTTTGATCTTCATAAATTCAAATTTTTCTAAGTCATTAATAGTGCTACGGGAATAAGGCTATTCCCGTAGCGCCAAAATAATCATGCCTTGATACGTGCCTGTCATCCAGATTTTGTTATGATGACACAAATCGTGGTCTGAGAGTTCGCATGTGTCCACAATAATTTGGAATCATTTATTGATTCAAACTATTTCATAATCCGATTGCTTTGTACCCACAAAGGTCTCATTTTAAAATCACCCAATTCTTAATGACCATTATATTATACCTGTCTGATTTTGCTGAATTTAGGCGTAGGTATTTGCTCAGAGGAATGTTATACACTAAAAGATTGCAGGTGGCAAATTCGGAACCTGAGGGTGCTAGTTACAGAATTGTGTTTTGATGGCGCCAAAGAGGAGTGGATAGGTAGTCAGAATAGAACCCGAGGGGGCTAAACTTCTTGAAGCTTATCCTCAGATGGCTCAAAGGTTCAGAGATGCCGGGTGGTTTGAATTCCTCGCCACTTTTCAAGGTTACGATGAGCAGGTCTCCATGGAGTTCACTTTGAACTTTGATGGTCACGAGGTGGAGATTGGTAAGATGCTGATGCTAGTAATAGAGAAGACAATTGCAAAAAATTGCAGGTTGGTAGTTGGAGGAGAAAGATGGTGGAAGAAAGAGCATGTGGTTACAGAGTTTGTAAACCAATTCTTGCTTCCAGATAAGCAAAAACCGAATTGGAAAAAGGGAGTACCTTGTAGTTGGATTCGACCCGAATGGCACACTTCTCTTATCGTGATCCACAGGTATATCACCTGCGAAGGTAGATTTTCACTAGTCTATATGTACCACATTAGGATATTAATGCATTTAAATGGTGATTACCCCTTAAATTTGCCTTATTTTCTACTCAAAAGCCTGACAAAGATGTCAAAGAGAGTGCAGTCACTTTCCACCAATGCTAAGAGCAGTCTGTTTCATCAAGTCCTAATTAAGATTTTAGTTATGTCTGATTTAAGAGAATTACAGAAGCCCTGGAGCTGGCTCACGCAATCTTTAAACCCTAACACATAGTCCAACAAACAGAAGAAAGGCGAAGGGAGAAAGATTGTCACACAGAGCCAAAATATTTCAATTAATGAAACCCCTGTTAAAGAAGAGATGCCCGACATCATGGTGACGAGGAATAGCAGAAGTAAAAAACCTAAGTTGGATCCAGAAATTGAAACTTTTTCTGAAGAAGATGTTAAAGGGGAAAATGATTCAGATAAAGATTTTAATACTCAAACTACAGTCAAGCATGAATCACCATCAACCAGTAAAAGGGGTGTTGCAGTCAAAAGGAAAAAGGTTAAAGGTGTGTCTGTATCTCAAAAACCTAGAAGGAATTCTACTAGGGTTACCAACAAGTATAGACTGAAGTCAAAGGCCATGTTTAATCCATCAATCAAAGAAGAAAATGTCATAGTTATAGAAGACAACCTTGAAAATGCTGAAGCAGGTACCAGGAAAAGGGCAAAAAGAACTTCATTTCTTAAGAAACCAGTAAACAAAGGTAAACAAATGTTTTCATCATCTACAGGACCTGTAACGAGAGCTTCAACCAGATTAGAAAAAGCTAAAGAGATGGCTAAAGGTATCAGTGAAACCCCTGAGAATAAACATGATTACCGTGTAGACTCATATCACATATCATATGTGCTTGAAGCCATAGATTCAACAAGTTTTGATGAAGAACATAGCTAGGGATTAGTATCTAAGTACCAAGTTAAAGAAAAGGAACCCAAGGTTGCCTTAAACCTGAATGAGCCTGCACCTTTTGAAGAATGCTCAGGATTCTGGGTTAAAATCAGAACTGATGAAGAGAGGATCAAGGAATTTCAGAAAATGGTGAGACAGTTAAAGAAAGAGAAGGCATGAATAGAACAATGGAATGCTCGTCAGCAAGAAAGGATTCAAGATTTTAAAAAGAAGAAGAAAGAGCAAAGGGCATTTCTCAAAGAACTCAGGTAAATAAACTTTAGACTCTATTGGCACAATGTCGTGCTTACCACCAAGCTCAAACAGAAAAATGCTAAAGCTACTGCTGTGATTATATCCTAAAGGTTACATGGAGGTTGCCACAATCATGATTTTAATGTTTTCTAGGAAATATGGCAATGTCTACTCGTTTTTTGGTCAGTAGATGTTAATACCTCTAACTGTTTGACTAAATCAAACTAATTCCTATTTTGTAGAAACAAATGTAATGCTGGCAAGATCATACAATATCAAGCTATTGAGCTGTGATCTATTTTGGGATTGTAGAAGCTCTTTTTGAGTGAACTACCTTAGTAGATAGATACTATTTGAATCTAGTCATTAAAGCTATACTAGATGATAGGATCTTGAGGTTTTATGGATAGCTTAAATAAACAGAGGAAAGACTATGTGGTGGTCAAAAAATTGGAGATCCAGGGGACCTTTTTGTGAAACTCCTTGTAAAGGCATTTATGTTCAATTTGACACTTAATAGCAAAGGCATATGGATGGTTAGACCCTCTTTTATACTCTATTATTTGTTTCTTCATGCTTGAATTCATTATTCAGATTGCAATGCTTTTTGATTCTTGACTGTTAATTTATATAGTGAAAATTTTACTGTGGAAATTATTTTTCAAGTTTTGATATCAAGCTGATAGTCTTGTTTCTTTATGACATTATGAGACAAGAATTTATGTGAAGTTGACAAATTGAAGGCTTCATCTTCCTTTTTCTTAATTGGTTTAATCGATCTATGTGTCCACCTTTTATTCAATCAATGGGATATGCTATGTTCTGATCTTGATTTTCATGTTATGATGTAACCTTGAGCCAGTTTTCAACCACCTTACTCAAAAAACCAAATCATAAAACCTTATAAACACTTTGCAATAAACTAATGATGCCCTAGCTTTCCCTCTCACAGTCAAGTTCAACTTTAGGGACTAACATCTACTATAGTAATTGTAGAATCATAGACATAACCATGAAATCAAAATTTTCCTTGCATAACTAGTCACATGAATGGACTAGTAAGTTTCAGTTATATCAATCCTAGAATTGTTGACACAAGCCTAAAATGTGAAATTTCCTTGTGATAATCAATCATATGAGTCTACTCTAGTTTAAAAAAATGTCCAAATAATGTTTTCACTTTTTATAAAATTCAAACAATGTGATTTTAAAATTGGAAAGATGTATAAAATGTGAAAGGTACAAAAGATCACGGGGTGAAAAAATTTGGCTGTGTGGAGCCTAAATAAAATAAATGATTTCATTATTCTCTTAACATAGAGGAGAAATGGTCAAATAGGGAACAATTCATGTTTTTAAGAATTCCAGGACTTTGAAAAATAGAGTTACAGTAGCAAAGAAGCTGCGTGGGCTTGGTCAAAAAGCATATATTTCATGAGTGCCCTTGCCTCATGAAATATACATTTCCTATACTCATGATTAAATTCCATAAGATCTGATACATATTTTAATTTAGTGGTGAGGGAAAGACTTCTGATTATGTTTTGCAAGTGCTACATGCTATGTTGCACCTCGTTATAAAAAATGGTATATATTATATACATTTTATTTTACTGTTCTCCATGAAATGAATTCACCTTCATCTCGAGAGTCTACAAAGTTGTCCAATCTGATTTTCTGGGTTTATTCCAGCTAAAATGTCAAAATATATGTTCAAGGTCACCATGGAAATATTCTCAATTAGTAAAACATGTCAACAATGATAATGATTATTCTGATTTATTTTATGTTCATTGTAAGTAAAGGCTTACAAAATCATCTGCTCTCATATTTCCAATGGCAATAACAATCTCTATGATATCATATAGATATGGGAATGATGAAGGACATGGATCACAAAGCCTATAACTAATGGGACACACCTCACTGTTATGAACTGTTGTTTAGATAGAATTATAACACATTTAATAATTTATAAATAATAATAGTTGTATAAATATATATAAAAAAATAATATATTGAAAAAATAAATATATTAAAAAAAATTAATCATTGGCAGATATGGAAATAGTTTTTGATCTTCCTAAACATTGTTCATTGTGGACTCTATTTTCCATGCTATCAAAAGGAACTCGATTTTATTTTCTACGATTAATGGCAGGCTCTATGGTAGGCTCTCTTAAACTATGTCTGATATTGCAGCATGGTTTTGAACCTAGGCTTAGAAACATCTATTTAAGGTTATGGGGACATATTTAAAAAAAATAGAAAGATGTCTTTAATCCATAGACTATTATGAGGTTATTAGAGTTCAAAATGAGAATCTTCAGTAGCAAAGACATAGACAGAAACATAAGCAAAGGCATTTGACCAAGCATGGATGGAAGGTAGGGAACTAAGAAAGAACCAATATGGGAAGTGAGGACGGTAACCAAGACAGTCCAAAGGAAATGGTTAAGGCAGTATTCACTAACAAATAAATCCATTCCAGATTCCCACTCTTATTATTATTTCAAGGAAACAAAGTAGTCGACAACAAAATGGGAATGCTAAGGATAAAAGGAGATCTATTCCCACCATCTTTGATTTTATGTCAAAGGTAAAAGAGTAATGATTCTTGATAGTTCTCAAAATTGTGGAGGAAGGAAATTGCTGAGGAGAATGAAGAAACCTACCAGCGACCATATTTGTACAATGAAACTAAGAGGCCATCGACCCACCGTTTAAGGATCAATCATTCCCATTAAAATTTGGAATTGGAATTGAAACTATTTCCAACATAAACATTGAATAATTATAAACTGTAAACCTATATACAAAAGAAAAAAAGGAGATGAATTAATAATATTGATTGAATGCCAAATTGGTAGATGTTTGGGATTCAACTATAACAATACTTTGATACTACAAATACCCTTTTTGGACTCTTCTTGTGATGAGGGATCCATATAACTATTATAAAAAATGAATCATTCATCCAAAACACTGTTAGTTTACAATGAATAGTGTTTCTCTTATCACAATGAGGCAAACATGTCCTTCCCCAAGATGACAGTATTAAAAAAGAAGAAGGTGTGGCTAGTTTACAACAGTGAAAAGAAAACCCAAAGCCACAATCTATCCTGCCAAAGTCGCTCATCAATTGCAGCAACACCATTGCCTCTTAACATTCATACCAAGAACTTGTATACAAAGCTAGATATTTAACAAGATCAGTCGATGGAAAACCCATATATTTGACCCTAACATCCACACTAAGACTCATTTTTTCCTTTGATAACAAAACTCAGAAGACAATGTGTATTTTGTGGTCAAATATGTGGACTTCCATTGGTTGATGTTGTTTCAACCCRTATTGATTGATGAGAAATTATGTGGCTGACACCCCCAATCYRCAACRGCTCAATGYGAAATYCAAAACCCACAAAATTTYCATATMATAAGAAATGTTAGAGGCTATTCAAGAAAATGAATCTAAACAAAGACACATATTTATGGACACTTAATAAAATGCGAAATTTTTTGAAGGGGATGAAACCCCAACCTGAATGCAGTGATAGATTGTCGAATGTCTAGGTGAAAATAACTCTAAGATCACCATATGAGCCTTCAAAGAGATCGACGAGTACATAAGACCTCTGTCAAGATTTCAAAGAGACTGAGATGAAGAGACCCACCTAAATTAAACACAGGGAACCCAAAGCTGCGAGGATAAAATGAAGTAATAATAAGTGGTATTTGCAAAATGGGTGAAATCCCTATGGCGAGGCACATGTAATGCATGCATATTTACCACCGTGCATACTCGACTTCAAAGACAACTAAAAAGAAAAAAGTGGAATACTTTTTTGTAATTAATTTATTTAACCACAAATTATAACTAATTCTCTTCGCTGCCACGTGTCGACCATGCTGGAAACCCTGATATGCATAAATTGTCTACTACCAGTGCTTGCCAGCATTATCAGACTCGGCTCATCCCCGTCATTGTAGGCACATTAGAGATAAAAAAGACCGTTCATGGGGTAACAAGTCTGCAACTCTATGCAACTAAGTATGAAAGGTGTATTTTTTTAAAGGTTTTTCATTGCAGGAAACAATCATAGTTGTAGCTTCTATCCAGTTTCAGTGGAGGAAAAATAACATAACAGGGAGATGGATTTGATGCATCGCCTGATCCTTTTTTACTTGCACCCATCCAAAAGGGAAAACCTATTCATCCTGTTTAATAGGAAATTTGATGGCCCTATATGGGGATGATGAGGGTATGTCCAATTAACTGGAGGGTGGCCATTGTTCTTGATAGTGGGAATAAGTAAGGCATGTAAATGAACCGAAGTCGCCAAAAATAACATATCTAAGAAATTTGATCTGGAAAAAGGCAAGACAGCTCTGGGAGCATTCAACCGCCTAGACAAATTTAATATTCTGTGGGTGAGTGCGTAATATAATAGAATTTTATCTCTTCTTCTCTATCCATCGATCTGTCTGTTCGTCTGTATGGTGAATGTGAAAAGGGGTGATTTTTTCAGTGCAGTGCCTGATCCAGATTATTTTCGGAATGAAATGAAAGAAGAGATATTACAATGAAATACACATTTAAATTTCCTGAAACAAAGAAATACATCAATACATTATTTCTATTAATGAAATAAATGTACAGAGACTGTAAAAATTACATAGTGCAAGACTCGCTAGAATGGTGGCAACTTTATCTCTGAGAAGAGATGTGATAGCTACACTCATTCACAAGAAGATGATTACAATGAGGCTATGAAGACCTTTTTATGATAAACATGAATGCCAAAACCCTAGACATCCAAAAATCTGACCCTAGGATATGAAGCGTCAAAAGTCATGGGGGCCCTGTTGGGGTAAGTTAGTACATTAACTTCTCGTGGTCGTATCTTTTGCATACAATCTCTGTTTTAGGCGTGTGATAGCCTGTTGGAAAGGTATTTTCGAGAACTATGCATTATTCCATGAAACTCTAAATCCGTCTATATCTTGACTATGACAAGCCAATAAAACACATTTTAGAGCCCCAAAACGACCCTGGAAGTACATAAAGATGTACTGACATGAAAAGTTCCAAAATAATCCAGTTGGAATAGGTGGGAGGTCACCAATATCCACCTAGATATTTTCTAGGGCTTCAGGCCATCCCCATAATTGTATAATCCACAATTACAAAGAAATGTCCCCATTACAGAGAAACATGTTGAACTGAATATTGTCAATATGAGCTAGTTAGAATTTGGAACAGGTGGATGGCCACCAATATCTAATTGGATCAATTATCCCCCCTTAGGAATAAATTGTCTCCATTGCAGTGAGTTTCCGAGGAAGAGGGGAAAGTGTTTTATGAATATGAATCTTGGTGAGTTGCGTGCCTTGTTGGAGAAGTTGCACTGCTTGGTTTGTGGAAGGCTGTCACGAACCTATTGTTGGAGGGGTTGAATCTATTCCACCAACCTGTTGTCTATGGGATTTATGGGGAATTGTGTAGGCACCATCGTAGGTGAAGAAACAATATCTTCTTTCTCTTATACAATCTTCTTTTATTGGATAAAAGGTGTTGAGGCTGCAGTCATTGTAGTGTCCTTCTGGGCATCCTTTGAACATGCTGTGAAGAGGATGAATTTTGTAGTGTGAGAGATTACCTTGCAGCCTTGTTTTGGTGGAATAGTAGTCGAAAGTACCTATGGTATCCTGTAGAGCTTACCTCCAGAGTAATATTGACACTACAGGGTCGAGACTCATAAACAACACGACGTTTCCACATATATGGTTGGCCCAAAACAACATCATAGACCTCAAGAGGGGAAACATCACACACTACCTCATCCTTGTAAATGTGTTGAACATGAACAAAAAAGTTCTAGCTAGAAAATGACATACACAGTTTGTTGAGAAAATATGAGAAAAGAGAAGCAGGAGAGAAATAATGGAAGAATTCTCATTAACCAAATGAATGAATGATAATTTACACATGATATACTCTGTATAACTCAAATAATGCACACTGGAGGAGAAGCCAATGTGCCATAGTGGTGGTATAGAGTGATATGGACACACACCAACAATTATAGGAGTAAACTTCTACCTAGTCTAGTCTCTCAGGAAGTTACAAGAGTGAACTACCACCCAGTCTTAGTTAACTAGACTCTCAATCTTCAGTTAACTGACTGAAACAAAGTGAAGTGAGGAGGATATCAGGGAATCATGGGTAATGCGCTAGTCTGGTGATGATCCCAAGGACAATGCGCATTATCTGGTGATGATCCTAATGATGAATGGTGATAATCCCAATGTGGCATATATATTCCACTCAACTGATCAAACTAAAGTTTGAACTGAAGAGAATATTATCCTAAAGGAATATTCTTCCTAAAATATAGGAGACTGAATAATGATTAATCAACATATGGAAAACCTTAGGAAAAAGAAATCCTAGGTGTGTGTGAAGTATCTCCAACACCCCCCCTAAACATCACTATGGTGAAAATAAAGAATGGGTCCTGGAAATGAGGCCATGTTAGGTACCCAAATACAAAAGATACATTGAAATAAACGAGGAAAGAGGGAAAACTTCATGGGAACCCCCCCCCTCAAAGTACAATGTATGTAAAAAGAAGAACTGCCAGTTGTTAGGAAACTGTGTCCTTCACTCCAAGACGACTGCGCAGAGAATGGAACTTGTGCTCAATGAAGGTCTTGGTGAATATGTCTACATAATGTTCTCCTGAAGGACATAACTATAGGTCGATGATCCTCTCGTGAACTAAGTCCCAGATGTATTGCATGTGGATATCAATGTGCTTCATCCACTTCCTTTGAACTAGATCTCTGCAGAACTTCAGAGTGCTCTGGTTCTCACACCAGATGATGATTGACCGATGAAATTGAATTCCCAACTCAGTGAGAAAATTTTGTAGCCACATAGCCTTAATGGTTATGTTAACTACCCCTATTTACTCTGCCTCGATTGAAGATAGATCAATATCAGCCTACTTCTTGCTCGACCAATAGAAAGACCCAAAACCAAGACCGAGTGAGTAACCGGATGTGGAATTGTGATCAATGTTATCGCTAGCCCAGTAAGAATCAGTAAACCCAATGAGGTCCAATGTAGATTCTGTTGCATAGTGAATCCCAAAGGTGATGGTACCCTATACCTATCAAAGGATACACTTTTCATCCTTCCAATGTAGCTCATGTGGCTCCTGCATGAACTTGAAGACTGCTCCAACTGCATAGGAGAGGTATGGTCTGGAGTGTGTGAGATACAACAAGCTCCCCACTGGTTGTTTGTACAGTTTGTTGTCAACCAATGGAGTGTACCTACCATCCTCAAGTATGACTCCTGATAGGAAAGGATTTGGGGCAAACTTGTAGTCTGTCATGTGAAATCTCTCAAGGAGATCTCATGCATACTTGTCCTGAGATGGTTTGATTCCTGATGCATATTGAATAATCTCAAGTCCAAGGAAGAAATGTAGTGGGCCCATGTCCGTCATTAATAACATGTCATGCAGAATCATCTTGACTGCAACAATCGCTGAATTTGAGAAACTAGTGAACAAATCATCAACATACATAACTAGGAGTAGAAGTGAATCAACCATCCTAAGCATGTAAACATTTAGGTCTAGATTACAATGTACAAAGTTCTGTGACAACATGTAGGAGTCCATCTTGGAATACCATGGCCTCAACTCCTACTTGAGGCCATAAATATACTTCTTCAATTGAAAGACCAAAGATGAATCCCGCATAAATCATTGGGGCTGCTCCATATAGATCTCCTCAAAGAGATCGCCATGAAAAAATGCATTCTTCACGCCCATCTCATGGACTTCCCATCCCTTGGTTGCCGCAAGGGAAAGTGAAAAACGTATGGAATCCATCTTCACTACTGGAGTGAAGGTCTAATCATAGTCAATGCCATGCACCTGCTAAAAGCCTTTGGAAACTAGCCTAGAATTGTATTTGCTAACCTGTCCATTCGCTACGCTCTTGGTCCTGTAGACCCATTTGCACCTGACAAGTTTACTTCCTGAAGGAAGGGGAACCCGATCCCAATTTTGGTTCTCAAGGAGGGAGTTGTACTCCTCCTGCATGGTGGATTCCCAAAAGGGATTTCCAACAGCCTCGCCATAGGACTATGGATCTGAATATTGAACCAAGAAAAGATGCATGGGTGGCATCAGTTCAGTGGAAGTGAGTGCAAGAGTAGGCTTCTCGAAATCAGATCGACTCCTCCTAGTATTAGTTGGATCCCCAACAAGATCTCATGCATCATGAAGTGTAGTCTTGGCCCACTTGGGCCTATGATCTGGCTTTGCATCTGCATCTTCATGCACTGACTTTGAATATGACTATACTAACTCTGTGTTTAGATCATTTGAATCATCTGAATCAAAACTCTCATCTGAAGAAGATTTGGCATGTGCATTCTCATATTCTTTGACAGGTGGAAGAACAAAAGTGTTTGCATGCAGCTGATGAGGTACATGCGAGAAAATTTCCTCGAATTGGACACTACACTCAATGATGAGCCGGTCTGAGGAAAGATCAATGAGTCTGTATCTCTTCACATCACCGGGGTATCCAAAAATGATACACTCTGTGAACTGTGGATCAATTTCCTTCCTCTTCTCAGAGGGAATCCTGACTGTTGAGTAAAATATATGCTATGTATTTGGATATTAAATTTTCAACCTGGGGCTGATAGGCTTCGAGGTGCTAGCACTGTATGTGCAGGTCTAGAGATCTAATCTAGCCTAGCCTAGCCTAATATAATATAATGCCAATAAACTCAAATAATGAAGAGCTTTACTTTAAATTTACAGAGTAATCTACAACTATGAATGGTGAGCTCATTATTCTAAATAATCAAGTCTTGAAGAGAAATCTATCACTATGAACAATTAGTCTAAGCAATATTTGAATAAGTAAACACTCCTTCAATATTAATTATTCAAAGTGGACCCTATATTAAGACAAACTCACAATTACTCTTATCTTACAGGGAGCAAACCCTATCCTTACACTAATCTACTACAATCTATAAACCTTGTGCAAAGATAATTAATAATTAATAATTAATACTTTAATTATCCTTACACTAATCTGATGCTGAAAAATAATCTGTACATAATTAATAATTCAAGCAAATCTACAAACTCATAACTAATGCTAATTAGAAATCATAATTCAAATCCATAACTAAGATATCATTGAAAATCATAATCTTGGAATAAACTAAACTACCATTGAAGATCATAACCCAAAATTATAACTAAGATGCTACTGAAAATCATAACTCAAAATCCACTTCTATCCTATCATGCTAATGCTAGAGACAAAATTAATCAAGCTAAGCAAACCTACAAAGAGTATTTAAAAACCACAACTTGATAAATGAATGCTATCTAAATAACTATTCTGCAGAGTGATTTACAGGTTGAGAGAAAAAGACATGACAACATAATTAAACAACTTTTGCACAAGTGAAATACAACCTACAAACAAAATGTTAGAAACCAAAATATAAACAATAAACATGGACGTCCACACATGTTCTGTGACATACACAATTCAGGAAATGAGCTGCAAGTTTCACATGTGTTGTTTGGATAATCCACAATTGGTGTCATTTCGTCATCGTCGTTTCGAATCCGAATCAGGATTCATCATCAAGACTAATCGTCGAATGAGAGCTAGCTGATCGTCGTCAATTAATACTTTAAATGCAAGACAAGTTTTAATTTAAAAGTTATTTAATTAAGTCAGCTGTCCTAATTTTGGAATTTAATTTAATTAATGAGACTTAAATTTAATTAATGAGACTTAAATCTAGGGTTTTGAGAATAATAATTAGTATGTATAAGTATATAAAAATCTAGGTTATATGAGGCTTTTGATTATTTATTTAGGGTTTTAGGTAATTTAATAGGTTTTACTCCTGATTAATTATTTAATAGTGTTGGTATATAAGTAGGTGATTAGGATATTAATGTCATATGATTAGTGATTATTACCTAAGTGTGGAATAATACACAGGTATGTGAATTAAACAAACAATATGAAATTAAAATGATATACATAGTGAATGGAATTTAAACAAGCAATTTCAAAATTGAAGAGATATGAAAGGAAATTATATAGATGAAAATATATTTACTGATATAAACAACTACCCAGATCACTGGTGGTCCCCCCAGAAGGTTGTGGCACCACTCCAACTCACTATGCAGTCACCAACTCAACAAAACTTTCATATTTATACTAAAACCGAGTTTTTACAGAGCGAACTGATAAAATGGCTGTGCATAAAAATCGTGTCCTCGTGGCATAGACAAGCCAGTATTTATAGAGTTTGTACATAGATGAGATGTCGACCACTGAACATCTCAGAATAGTATATGCATAACAAAATCAGGTACATCATTAAACATCAAATTATGTTGAGGAATCTTCAGTAAATGCTTGAAACAGAGTGAGTAAATAGGACATGGATCTCGAGAATCTTCAATGGTTGGAAGCAAATTATGGTAGGACACCGAGCAAGAGGGATCCCAAGAGAAGAAAACCCATGTGCTCGAATTTCATAATGGTGCCTCGAGATATGCATATCGCTAACTCCTCTACGCTCTGAGTGCCAGATGGAGTTCCGGATCGAGGACCACAAACTGCTCTAAATCCATCCTCAATTTTAGGAAACAACCCACTTGGGACCTCATTGGGAATATTGGACACAAAACCCATGTGCCGGATTTTCTTGATTCAGCTTCATCTTCCCACAAATTGAGCTCAAAGTTAACTTCCTGGAACAGTGTCGGATGAAGGTTTAGATGGAAGGCCGGATCGCATTTTTGACCTGTTGCAAGCAAACAAGAAATGTTAGATCAATGTAATCATTCAACTGAAGATGAATTAATCATAAAACCATTACAAAACAATGATTACACATACCTCGTTCTATTCCATAGTGAATTGATGCATAAATCCTGATAATACCTTTAAAAATGGCTAAATAAGAGCATATAATGTATAATTGTCATATGCAAAAAAAGGATTTGGCCATTGGTAAAACAGTCAAAACACCAAACCAACACTGGCCCATGCACGTGAATAAAAAATAGGAAAGTGGGTCACTTACAGTTTGAGGCTGATCTAAGCCTCGTAGGGGGTCTTATCCTTGACAGATCTATGGGGAGATCTATTTTGGATGTATGTTGCACAATTAAGTACTTCAGCCCATAATATTTGTGGAAGTGACTTTGCATGTAGCATGCAAGATTCCATTTCTTTTAGAGATCTATTTTTCTGCTCAACAACTCTGTTCTGCTGTGGAGTATAGGGAACCATGTGCTGCAACTGAAACCCTGCCTCATGACAAATATTTTGTATCTCATGGTTGACATACTCTCCCCTGTTATCTGTTCGGAGGACTTTGATTTTCTTTCCCGACTGTGTCTCAACAAGGGATTTGAAATATTTAAGGTGTTCAAAGACCCTTGAGTTTTTCCTGAGAAATAAAATCCATGTGAAGCATGAGAAATCATCAACAAAAATGAGCACATACCTTGATTTTCTGATTGATGGATGTGGAGGTCACTATGGATTAGATCTAAATGAAAGGAAGCCTTTTGAGTCTTTCCTTTGTCAAATTTCTCTTGAGGGTGTGTTCCAAGAACACATCCCTCACAAATTCCTTTGGGGAAGTGGGTGTCATGTAGAGCATCAAACACTCCCTGCTTGCTAAGCTGTTGCATATATCTGAAATTTAAATGCCTGAACCTTTCGTGCCATATCCTACTGCTTTCATCAACATGGGTAAGCAATAATGTAGAATCTGGTTCAATAAATTCAGAAAATGTGTAGAGTCTAGATTGATGATTTACCTCATTGGTAGCAACCATGGAATTGGTTTGCATGTCAAAGATATCCACTACATCAAGTGAGAATATGACTATCTTTCCAGTGCCAGAGTTTGTCATCTGATACATGGAGAGAATATTGACGGAAAGTTTGGGAGCGTGTAGCACATTCTCATCTCATCCTATTTTCCAAAAATCCCTTCCATGGTGGTCCAAGTTTCATTGGGAGTTTTATAGGAGGATATGTGAAAGAGGAGTTCAGGAGAAATGAGATTGCAAACAGTTCCAAATGCTTCATCCATTCGATTTAGATACCTGGATTTTTCTATGGCTGATGTTGGCTCAATTTCTGTGTTCATATTTAACATATATAATCCTCTACCTCGAATATGCATTATCATCTTCTCATTCCATAGAAAGAAATTGTACAGTGTAAGAATGAATTCTTTTGGAAATTCCATTTTTTCGTTGTCTTCAATATTCGGTATCTGCAAAAACAATTGTTGTGTCTTTTCCTTAACAGTCTGTCGGCTCTGATACCATGTAAATTTGTTGAAACCGCTTAGAAATATCTAGCTATAAAATTACATACACAATTTGCAGAGAAAATATGAGAAAAGAGAAGGAGGAGAGAAAGAATGGAAGAATTCTCATTAACCGAATGAATGAATGATAATTTACACATGATATACTCTGTATAAATCTTCTGGATCTACTATTTCTTATGATTGAATTGTTGTGGTTGTGATAGTAGTAGTGGGGTTTGCGTCGATGATCTGTCTGTTTTCAATATTTTATGGATCAGATTCCAAATCAGGGTTCGACTCCTTATCTTTGACCTCGACCACCAATGAATGTTTCGAACGAAATTCATCGGTGTTGTGCCGGGGGATTTTGTGGAAGCCGCACCACTTCCCAGTGTCATTCTTCATCTTTCCTTTACCCTTCTTTTGTTGTGTCTTGGACTGGTTGTCGGGAGGCTAATGGTTAGGGCCATATTTACCATGCTTTGGTTGTTGTGGATTTGCAGACCCGAACTCCCATTTGTTCTGGTGCCTAAATTTATGCTCAATTTTGACAACATATCGATAGGCAACTCCCAATGATGAGATGTTTAGGAAATCCATTTCAGTTTGAATGTACCTATGCAGAGCCCCACGATATTTCAAAACCAGATGTCGCTCGGAGTATTTGATTCCCAGCTTGGTGCGCAAGGTATGGAAAGTATTTGTGAACTCTGACACTGTTTGGCTCTTCTCTTACCACAGTGTGGTCCATCTCATGTACTGGTCTTCATAGTTATCAACATGGTAGTATTGTTCCTTGAACGCATCCAAAAAAATTCCCAAGTGGGCTCGGCCCCATATATTCCAGATTCCTCTGTGGAAATTTGGTCCCAGTAATTTTCCCACCAATGTTTGACATGGGGGAGAGCCTTGAGGAGTGAGAAGGTGATATTTTCCGTGTTGGGAAAATTGTGAATAGAGAAATAACCTTCTAGCAGATTTAACCATTTTTCTAAGGCATCCACATCTATCTGTCCTTCAAATACGAGAATATTGAAATTAACTTGTACCTTGAATGGAGAGGTTCCTACAAAGTGGCCACTTGATGAATATCCGCCTGTTGCTATCGGTAGACATTGAAGGATGTGGGAAAAATTCTCCATCATTTCGTCCCTATGTTGCACGAGAGCTTGTTCAAGAAACAAGTTAATAGAATCTTTTGCCCCACCGTTTTTCTTTTCTGCCGCCATAGAGGGTTTCTTGGGCATGCGAGAGCGATTTTCCTCAAGAGAGACATGCTCGAGACCCAACTTTCTATACTTAGACCTTGTTGGGGACATGCACTGAAAAACGATCAAGAACAACCTGCTCTGATACCACTGATCCAAATTATTTTTGAAACGAAATAAAAGCAGATATATTACAATGAAATACACATAAAAATTTCCAGAAACAAAGAAATACAACAATACATGATTTCTATTAATGAAATAAATGTACAGAGACTGTAAAAATTACAGAGTGCAAGACTCACTAGAATGGTGGAAGCTTTATCTCTAAGAAGAGATGTGACGACTACACTCATTCGCAAGGCTCTGAAGGCCTTTTTATGATAAACATGAATTCCAAAACCCTATATATCCAAAAACCTAACCCTAAGAAATGAAGTGCTAAATGTCATGGGGGCCCCATTGGGGTAAGTTAGTACATTAACTTCCTAGAGTTGTAACGTTTGCATACGATCTCCGTTTTAAGCGTGTGATAGCCCGTTGGAAAGGTCTTTTCCAGAACTACGCAATATGTTGTCAAATTGTGACTTTGTCTACAGTTTGACTATGGAAAGCCAAGAAAAAATTGTTTAGATACCCAAAGAAGCCTTGGAAGTACAAAAAGATGTACTGACTTGAAAAGCTCCAAAATAAGCTAGGTGGAATAGGTGGGTGGCTACAAATATCCACCTGGATGTTGTGTAGGGCTTCGGGACAACCCCGTAATTGCATAATCCACAATTACAAAGAAAGGTCCCCATTACAGAGAAGCATAAGTGAAGACTGTCAAGATGATCCAGTTGGAATTTGGAACAGGTGGGTGGCCACCAATATCTACCTAGATCAGGGCCCTTTAGATCTAGGTAGGTACATGCAAACCCCAATTTTCAGATGTCAATGAAATGTTTGAAGGTTTTGCGTTTTGGTTTTGCTGTGATAAGTTTGGTGGGTTGTTTGATAACACTTATTTTGGGCTAACAAATCTTTCGAGAAATTGCGAGAGATGAATGACAGAAACATGAAACCCATATGACCACAACGTCGAGAAAGAATCCAATGGCATCGAACCAATGTTCATATAGTAAATTATTATTGAATTTTTTTGGCTTCTCATTATTCATAAATATTAGGAAAGTTTCCATTGTCGTAACTGTAAGTTGAATATTTTTCATTAAGAAATATCCTCTTTTCTAAATCTAAACTTATGGAAGAAGTGATTTATATATTTTTTGGAAACTTTTACAATAGTTTCCATCTTGTCGTGATTGTGTTGTGGATATGGCGTGTGAGAGATGACTATTACCAACTTAGAGTCTTCAATTAATAGTTTAAAGGAGTCGATAATGGAGAAGGGGGTATTGTGAAGGTCGTAGCCACCACACATAACAATTGGGAAGCATTTCAGATCATAAGAAGCCCAACCAATCCAAACATTGTGCATATCAAAGTTCTCAATGGAACAAACATGCATGTATGTTATTAGAGATTGCTAGTATTTTCATTTACATGTATTTTTTTAAGGGAATGATAGGTTATATATAGAAATATGATAAACATGTAACTTTAACTGTTAGTTTAATTGGTTGAACTATAATTTAATTGTTAGACCACAAAATATAGCTTCAAATTTGTTAGAATCTAAAAAACAAAAAAACATTTACATTTGCCTCATATATATTTATCATATTTATGTTCATATTCAACAGACGTAGGCCCAATCAAAATTTCGAAGGGGAGAATGCCATGACAAGCAGGTAAGGTATGTAGAAAATTTACTAGTTACCAATAAAGTTTAAAACATACCTACGAGTAAAACTTACTTGGAATAAAAATAGTAGAAACCAACCTGTTGGAACTAAATTCTAAAACAAAACTAGGAATAAAACTTACTTACCTATTGGAATTTCATCTTTCCAGTAAATTTTAAAACATAACTAGGAATGAAACTTACTTGGAAACAATAGAAACTAACCTAGATTGGAATTCATCCTTACACTAAAGCTTAAAACATAATTTATTGGAATTTCAACCTTGCAAAAACAACGACAACCAAGGAACCAATGAAACAATGATGAATGAAGCAAGAACTGGTGAACCAATGATCAATGAGCAGTTGAGGAGGTGGTGATCTAGTGATGAATGAACGAGTGAGTGATGAATCTCTACAATGGTACTATAACTCAATTGCATTGCATTGCTAATATATAAGGATAAATATGAAACTTACAATGGTGAAGCAATGATGATGGAAGTGGCGGTGGGTGCCCGATATTGTCAAAATTCACCACACTTCATAGATTGATTGTCTGAGTCACCTTTCAGATCTAAAATTCATTGCACTTCATAGATTGTCTGAATCACCTTTCAGATCTGTTTTCAGATCTATTTGACAAACAAATGGACAAAAAATTAATGATATGCATTGTGAAATTCAATAAATTTATCGTATAAAAGATTTGCAAAAATGCATTATGTCATTTATATTTATTGACCTCGAAAAGAGAATCAATGAAGATTTAATACTATTTAATGAGCTCAAAAAATGCCCCAATCAAGATTTAATAAGATGAAATTTAGGCTAACATAGGATATGAAAACCTTGACAGAAAGTTGTGCAATAAGACATCCAACTTATTAGCCAATAGAAAGTTTGATAAATACAATTAAATTACCATAAAAAAAATAACTAATTTATTTCTCCTATGTAAAACTTTGAGGAGAAGTGAAAATATGTCTAATCAAAGACAAAGTAATTCATGATCAAAACCAAACGAATGCTAAAGTCCTCGCCTTCTACAAAGACTAATAATAACAAATACTTAAAAAAAAATCTTATCTTATAAAGAAACATCTCTTAGTAAATGCGAAATTCTTTATATAAACATATTGACTATCCAAAAATTGTATTCTATAAAAGGATGCTTATATAAAAATAAAAAAAATCAGAATTCTGTTACACATATATCTGCAAAATATAACTTACTAATTCTGTGCAAACAATGAGGATATCATTAAAAAAAAAAATTAAATATGTGACCGTAATTGATTATATACTCAAATTTTATTTTATTTTATTAACGAATATAACCCAATCCCAAAGAAAAGAAAAGGCAATGAAGATCAATAAATTAGTTAAAGAAAAGGATGGCAATGAAGATCAATAAATTAGTTAGATAGCATATATACCATTTAGCAGTTCATATCAATAATTTAACAAATTTAGGTAATCATAGTATGATGGATGGTAATGTTTTACCACATTTGTTTAAAATAAATTAAAGCATGAACATCATACTAAGAGAATGTAAACATAGATATATTGCAACTCTTAGGGTTATATATATTTCAATACTTATGAATATATAAATATGATATGTTTATTATCCATATTTACAAGTTCACACATTTTTTATATGGATTTTTTTTTTTTTTTTT
>SNQJ01S0010086.1:181506-200139 GCA_010110895.2 Picea sitchensis | reverse complement strand
AATTCAATTAAATAACAATAATCACTTAAGAAATATATACTAATGAATAACTAAAAATTATAGTAACTCTTGAGATGTTGCTAATTTAATTTGTTCCTTCCTTGGGTCAAATTTTTAGAAGTATTTGAGTAAACTTTGTTGAAGTCCTTGCATCAACTTTGTTGAAGTCCTTGCATCAACTTTGGGAACTCCTTTCTTAATACAATGGTTGAACACCCTACCAACTCCTTTGGGAACTCTTCTTCTCTTCTTTTCAAAGGACAACATGACCCTCCATATTTGTATGAAGATTAGTCTTTAGCAAACAATTGAAGCTTGAAGCTCTCAAGCTTGAGAATGATCCCCACTTCTCTACAACCTTTAATTACCAAACTCTCAACAATATTAATCACTAATCATTTTTTCATTAATATGCTTAATATTTACCTTTACAAATGTAGCTCACATGCAAGTGCACATGTATTTAGCATTTAAAAAATTATAAATAAATAATTTTACTCACCCAACTTTCCTTAACTCCTGAAAATTTACTCGCATGATTTCAATTACTATGGGTGTGATTTAAGACCCAGAGAAACTTATTTTTCATTACTCTTGGCAATGGTACTTATATACATTTGAGAAGGTGATTTGTTCACCTTTGGATGATAGAAGTCCATTAATCTAGATTCCAACTCATTGCTTTAGAATTTTGTATATTGGTATGGGGGCATTGGAGTTTCTTGTGGGCTTGTGGCATATGGAGAGATTATGAATCTAAGATTCAATCTTTTGGTTGTGGTTTTAGTGGTGAGATATGAGCATTAACTAGGTAGCTAGGAATACTTCCTCTTTGTTGAAAAAATGTCAACTAATTTTTCATGTCGTAGCATGTACATATATATTAGTTAAATTTAGAATGTGCATGCATGCACTTTTTAATGAAGAGTTTGTGTCACTTGTGGATCTTATTATAATCAGTGTGTTTAATTGTTTGAAAGATTCTATATATATGAGTATACCCATAGAGGTGAGGAGTGTGTGAGCAAGACACAATAGTGTGGAGTGCAGTGTGTATGTGAGGAGATGCTGATTGTATGTCTGTGATTGACTATTGTAATTCTCCCTTGAATAATAAGAATACCAATTATCATTACCCGTGTTTTTTTCCTGTATTAGATTCCACGTAAATCACTGTGTTAAATTGTAAGTTTGTTGTTCTAGATTTTATGCTCTGTTTATACTCTATTTTGCTTTCCCTGCCTAACAAGTAGTATCAGAGCTAAGATATGCATGAACTAAGGTAGAGACAAACCTACCTATGGGAAGAACTCGATCCACGTGCTAAGGACGAAGCAGGGGCGATATTTTTTGGCCTGTCGCTTTGACAAGAGCGATACCTCAAGATCCTTGCTCCCTAACGTGGAAGCGCGATAAAGGGAATAAGCCTGTTATCATCTTTGTATGCAACTTTTGGGAGGGTGTGATACGCATGAAAATCGAGGTGCAGTGATCACACGAAAGTCGTGGAGTGATCTTTCGTTGTAAAATCGTTGAAGGAGGTTTGAAAGTTCAACGAGGTATGAATTAGCTTTTATTAAGCAAATCCGATAAGAAAGGTAAGATATATCTCATAACAGGATTGTCTTAATAAATTAAAAGTTGGAGAGATATCTTATAAAGAATCGGCTTTATAAATAAATGGTTGGATATCCTTAAAAGGTGGATGTTTAAAAGGTTTTAAGGAATACACATTCAATAATTGTGTTTTGAACTTTTTAATTAATATTTGTTTTTGGCAAAGTTTAACCTTTAATATAATATTATTCCTCTATTTTAAAAGGGTTCAGTTTAGTATAAGTTATGGTTTGGATGGTTTTTTTGTGCTAATGATGAAAGTGTAGAGTTTTAATTTGAGGTGGAGAAACTCAACGACAAAAATAACTTTGAGCTATGGAAGCTCAAGATGCGGTATCTTCTTGTGTAATAAGGATTGCAAAAGGATTTGGCGGGCAAGACAAAGAAACTGACAAGCATGATAGACGAGAACTCAGAATATCCAGATGCAAAATCCCTTAGTACCATTCGTTTGTGTCTAGCAGGTCAAGTGTTGTTTAACATCGCTAGAGAGGAGACAACAATAGGTTTGTGGAACAAATTGGAGAGTTTGTATATGACAAAGTCCTTGAAAAACAAAATCTTCTTGAAGAGGCAATTGTACAACTTGCGAATGAAAGAAGGTACAAAAATTGTTGATCACTTGAATGTTTTCAATACTCTGATTTGTCAATTATCCAGTATGGAAGTAAAGTACAAATATGAGGACAAGGCAATTACACTACTGTGTTCGTTTCCTGATTCTTGGGTTCATTTGGTCACATCTATGTGTTTTAGCACAACACATTACATTGATTATGATACTGTTGTGGGATATTTGTTGTTTAAGGAGATGAGGAGAATATCCAGTAAGGAAACCTCAACAACAGAAGCATGGTGGTCAGAGGTCAATCTATAGAAAGAGGGAAAAATCAGAGAGGTACATCAAGGTCTAATTAAAAAGGCAAGAAGAGTAAGAAGAAATGTTGGTTCTATGGCAAATCAGAGCATTTGAAGAAGGATTGTTGGAAAAGACAACATACATCCAAAGAGGAATCCACAAAGGAAGCAGAGGAAGATAATTTAGTTGAAACAAGTTCATGTTCAGGTTCATGTATGATTGATGAGGTATTGTCTACTTGTGATGTTTCACATCAACATTAACATTGTTTGTTAAATTCCGGTGCGTCTAGCCACATGTGTGTTCATATAAATTGGTTCTCAACTTACCAATCTATTGATGATGGTGTCGTTTTTATGGGAAATGAATTTTCCTGTAAAATTGTTGGGGTTGGTAGTGTCCGAATTAAAATGCATGATGGTTCTATAAGAGAATTAACATATGTAAGGAATGTAACCAAACTTAGAAAGAACTTGATATCTTTGGGAGTTATAAATTCTACTGGTTACAGGAGTACAACTCAAGGTGGAGTACTGAAGGTGTCCAAAGGCATATTAGTAGTCATGAATGAAAACATGATCACTAACTTTTATCATCTTGAAGGAAGGACAAAAGTGATTCAATAAGTGGTAGCATCTGAAGGTGAACGTGACTATGTTCATTTATGGCATCAACGTTTGAGTCATATGAGCGAGAAAGGGCTTAAGGTACTGGTTGATGGTAAGTCACTTTTAAGTTTAAAGTTTCTGAATTTGAATTTTTGCAAGTATTGTGTTTTTGGAAAACAATGTAGACATAAGTTTAAAACATGAAGACATATAAGCAAAGGTATTCTTGATTACATTCATTTAGATGTTTGGGGACCATCCCCTAAGGTTTCTTTTGGAGGATCATCATATTTTGTGACATTTATAGTTGATTACTCCAGAAAGGTTTGGGTCTATTTACTTAAAATACAAGTTGATTTATTTAATACTTTTAAGCAATTCAGAGCTTTGGTTGAAAAGAGCATTGACATGTCAATCAAGTGTTTAAGAAGAGACAATTGAGGTGAGTTCACATCTGTGGAATTTGAGAACTATTGCAAGGAAGATGGGATCGAAATACATAAGACCACGATTTATACTCCTCAAAAAAATGGTGTTGCTGAACACTTGAATAAGACTCTTCTAGAGAGAGAAAGGAGCATGCTCAGTAATTCCAAGTTGTATCAGGAATTGTGGGTAGAATCAGTTCTTACAACATGCTATCTGATAAATCGATCACCATCAACTGCAATAAACTACAATATTCCAGAAGAGGTATGAACAGGTCATTCGTGTGGTTATTCAAATCTGATAATATTTGGTTGTGATGCCTATGCTCTTATTTATAAAGTTCAACGTTCTAAGTTAGATCCTAAATCAAAGAGATATGTCTTTGTTTGTTATGGTGATGGAGTTAAGGGGTATAGATTGTGGGATCCTACTACCCACAAACTCATCATAGAAAAGATGTAGTATTTTATGAATCCTCACTCTTAAAATCAGAACTGGTAAATGTTGAAGTGAGACAAGAAGAGGTACCATAAGTTCAACAAATTCAGTTGGAAACTCAACCATATTCAGAAAGAGAGGATCATGAAGAAGTTACATAAGAAGAAGATGAAGATGAAAAAAATATCCAGGAAACCGAGGATATGCCTCAACCATCTCTAAGGATATTTACATGGGTCAGGAATCCTCCTAAAGGGTATGATGATTATGTTTCATTTGTGGCTTTTGTTTCTATTGATGGAGAACTTAGTTTTTATCAGGAAGCAATTAAGGTATTTGAAAGTGCTTAATGGAAAAAATCTATGAAAGATGAAATGGATCCCTTAGAGAGGAATAAAACATGGGACTTGGTATAAATTCCAAATGACAAGAAGGTTGTTGGTTGCAGGTGGGTCTACAAACTGAAAAAGGGTGTTGATGATAAAGTTAAAAAGTATAAAGAAAGACTGGTAGCAAAAGGGTATTCTCAAAATGAAGGTATTGATTTTCATGATATATTTTCACCAGTTGTGAATCTTGTTTCAGTTCATGTTGTGTCAACACTAGTTTCTTTACTTTATCTTGAGCTAGAACAACTAGATGTTAAAATGACGTTTCTACACAAAGATATATATATATATATATATATATATGAAACAACTAGAAGGGTTTGTTCAGGATCTCAATAAGAGGTTTGTTTGCAAACTCAAGAAGTCAGTGTATGGCCTGAGACAATATCCCAGGAAATGGTACAAGAAGTTTGATTCCTTCATGGTGAGCCTAAATTTTACAAGAAGTGAATATGATCACTGTGTTTGCTTTAAAAAGTTGGAAAATTGAATATTAATTATTTTGGTGTTATATGTTGATGATATGCTTGTGGCAAGAAAAAATATGGTCGAAATCAACAGGTTAAAGGCTCAATTGGCTAGGGACTTTGATATGAAGGATCTAGGAGAAACAAAACAAATCTTGGGAATCGATATACACAAAGACATGAAAAATAGTAAGTTGTGGTTATCACAACAAAAGTATGTGGACAAAATACTTACGAGATTCGGTATGAATAATGTGAAACCTGTACAGATCCCTTTGGCTTCCCATTTCAATATTCTTCAGGATTATGACCTAGTAATGACAAAGAAAAGGATTATATGCCTTGTGCACCATATGCAAATGCAATAGGAAGTTTGATGTATGCGATGGTGAGTACTAGACCAAATATTTCACATGCAGTTGGCGTTGTCAGTAGATACATGGAAAATCCAGTTAAAGAGAATTGGGAAACAGTGAAATGGGTGCTTCGGTATCTTAGAGGAACAAGTGATTATTCTGTCACCTATGATGGTTCCAGTGATTCAATTTGCAGTTATGTAGATTCATATTTTGCAGGTGACTTTGAAAAAAGGAGATCCGCTTCAGGATATGTCTTTACTCTTGCAGGAGGACCTGTTAGTTGGATGTCAAAGCTTCAAAACCTAGTTTCTTTATCCATTGTTGAGGAAGAATATATGGTTGCTTCACATGCATGTAAGGAGGAAATTTGGTTAAAAGGTTTGCTGAGTGAGTTTGGAAGGATGCAGGACAAGGTGAAAGTATTTTGCGATAGTCAAAGTGTTATTCATTTGGCTAGCAATCCAACTTATCATAGTAAGATGAAACATATTTCTATTAAATACCATTTTGTAAGATAGGTTGTTGATGAAGGGGGAGTGACTCTGGAAAAGGTCCATACAAAAGTGAATTCTGCAGACATGTTTACGAAACCAGTTTTGTTAGAGAAGCTACGATGGTGTTTGGATTTTCTTGGCTTGCAAAAAAGATGATGAATTAATTCAAGCATGATATATCAGGTAAATTGTTGTCATTGTGGAGATTGTTGAAAAAGTGCCAACTAATTTCCCATGCGGTAGCATGCACATGCACATCAACTAAATTTAGAATGTGCATGCATGCACTCTTCAGTGAATAGTTTGTGTAATTGGTGGATCTTATTATAATAAGTTTTTCTAATTGTTTGAGAGATGCTATATATACGAGCATACCCATAGAGGTGAGGAGTGAGTGAGCAAGATGCAATATTGTGGAGTGTAGTGTGTATGCGAAGAGAGGATGGTTGTATTCTCGTGATAGGATATTATAATTCTCCCTTGAATAATAAGAATACCGATTATCATAGCCTCGTGTTTTTTTCCCATATTGGGTTTCCATGTAAATCACTATGTTAAATTGTGGCTTTGTTGTTCTCAGTTTTATGCTCTATTTTTCTTCCGCTTCCTAACACTATTGGGTATCTCGCAAATGCATGTGCTCCATTGGAACATTACCATAATAGGAAAGGGTGTTGTATCTTGTGTGATTTAAATGAGGTCAAGTGCAACCTTCAATACATTGAGAAAGAAAAATTCAAAGCCCATTGTAAAGTGATGAGTTAGACTACCCATTGGCATAGGTCGAAGGAAAAATTTGCAAGCTTTCTACAAAAGGAAAACAGTTCCAAGTCAAATGTGCAATCGATTTAGCTAGGAACATACTAGAACTTCAAGACCAAGAAAAATAAGTTGAAGCCATGATGGGAATTCAAAAGAGCCAACACTTGGAACTTTGTGAGAAGGTAAGACATGCATTTTAGTTGATGGTTAGAGTTGTGACTCACCTTGGCCTATGATTCTAACTCTATTGTGGATTGTGTCCCCTCAATTTCTATTACGCACCTATGACCAAATCATGATGGATGGGACAAATGAGGTATTACCTACAACCACACTTGGAAAACAAGAGTGTGAGGATGAAACATGCATAGATCGTTAGAAGCACATGCATGTTGAATCCCTCATGTACATGATAGGTAGTAACCGAGCTATGCTAGTTTACTATGTTTTATTGAATTTTTTATTTGGAGCATCAATATGTAAAGCAACATACATGCTAGGTAGTGAAAGGTCAAAATAAGAGGTATTGTGAATATAGAATAATGGATACTCAAAACTCCTTTTTAGATAATTGGGCTTGACGGTATATTTTTTCTTTTGTATTATATAGTTGTTTTATTCTATTACAACATTTTTCAATATAAATAATAACTATTATTATAAAAAAAAAGGGAAAAATATAATTTGTTCCATTAATCATATACAATAAATTATAAAAAATAAAAGTAAAATATATGTTTATGAAACTCCCCAAAATTACTTACAAAACACAAAAGATTAAAAAAATATATAAAATTTTAAAAAATAAATAAAATATTAGGGACAACATAGAAAAAACACATGGAATAAAATGGGTATTGACTATAATTGTTTAGATGTGGAAAGATATTTGAGATTTTAATTTTTTTTATATAATTTTAAAAATAATATAAAAGATAAAATTAATTGGAGATAAATATCCTTTGAAAATTTCTTTTAAAGAATGAAATTACAATTAAATAGATGCTTTCCAACATTTCAAATATTCCTTAAAAAAATGACTTGAATGTATAGATATCATTTTCTATACATACAATCACCTAAAATAGTGTGAAAACTATTTCATGAATGGACTCATAATCAAGCCTTAAACAACATGCATACAATCACCCAAAATAGTTTTAAAACTATTTCATCAATCAACATGCATACAAACACTCAAAATAGTCTTAAAACTATTTCATCAATAGACTCATAATAAAACCCAAACAAGACTTTACCCATCCAAATTACATAAAGTCATCAAAATAAAAATAGTCTTTACGACAATCCATAAATATTACAACTTTATTTAATGAACCTTCTTCTTGAGACAAAACAAATCTTACCATTAAAAACCTCATAAAATATTTAAAATTGAGAAATAAGAGAGAAAACATATTGGATATTGACAATTTCCTCTATGATTGACCTTAATAACTTCTTTTCAGAAGAATTTCATCTAGTTTACTACAAGTTGAGAATCCTTGAAAACCTGTACCATTTTAGCCCTTTTATTTTTGCGTCCAATCTAAGAGAAAAGTTCAAAGCTATGAGCTCAACAAAATTGTTGGTATCATTTCCAAAATAGCCTTGAATTTTATCCAATGGAAGTCTAATAAATACACTATTCCCCAACACCACAAATTTAAGGATAAACCATATACCTATTTTATCAAATTGCTCTTCTAGTACCATCTTCATAAACTTCTTTTCTTTTTATCTTTTTATAGTAGAATTTTTTTAAGAAAATTTAAACATTGAATAACACAATAAATAAAAATATATCAACCTTCATTCAAAAAGATTAGAATTTCTTGAAAACCAAATTGCCATGCCATAATCACTAGAAAATATTTAAAAAGATTAGAATTTCTTGACAAACAAACTAGAAAATCTTTGAGTTTCACTACTACCACATTACCCTCCCAATTCACTTTGAAAATATTCATAAATATATGCAATTTAGACATGGCCCAAATGGCAAGTTCTCTAGTGTAAAGAAATAATAATTTTTCTCAATTTTTTTTTGTTATTCTTAGAATGAAAACATTAAATATTTTTTTAGAAATATACATTTATAATCATAAATTTTAAAAAAAATATATCAACATGGTTTTCAATAAAACATATTGAAATATTTTCATGATCAATATAATTATATTCATAATTATAATAATAATTTTTTTTCAAATGAAACTTTTCAAAAACACCATGTTCTTTCAATTAACATATCAACATATAATCAAAAGAAACATATCAACATAATCTTCCAATTAAAATATCAACATATAATAAAAAAAAACTTATCAACATGATTTTTCAATTAACATATCAACATATAATAAAAAAAACACATCAACATAATCTTTCCATTAAAATATCAAAATATCATCAAAGGAAACATATCGACACACTCTTCCAATTACCATATCAACATATATTCATAATGAGAGAGGTCCTTCAAAGGAAACATAAATTGCCAATCCTTACCTTATAGGGAGACATACAAACCATACAAATCCTTCTCTAGAAATCCTTCCCTAAAAGAGAGACATATCAACATCATAAAGTTCAAAGGAGAGACATAAAGATTTTACCAGTAAAAATATACCAAACATACATGGATTCATAATCATAGAGGTTAACGGAAAACATACGAATATATGCTTGTCCCGAACTAAGGAATGGCTCAAGGTCTCAGGAACTCAGGCCACTTGTGAATGCCACACTTGATAGCAACTTTTCGAGAACCAGTAGCCCAATAACCAACAAGGTCTAGGTCTGAAGGGTGGATACGTAGGATGGTGCACTCGCTGTATGTGATACTGTCTGCAATCATTAGTTAAAGGTGCCGCACAGTAACATAAATCCATAATCAAAAAGTTTAAGGAAGAGACATTAAAGTCCTTGTACAAAAAACATTCCAACGTACTCTAATCATCATAGAGATAAAGGGAGATTCTATGATGATCAAGAGAGATTGTTGGGATTTTTCAGTATGGTGGTTGGTTGATTTTGGATTCGCTGATATGTTTTTTTTAATAATATAATTTCTCAAATAAAAATCTATAACTAATTTATAACTCTCCAAAAATATATATACGAAAGTACTTGTAAAAATTGTAACTCTCTTAAAAAAAATTACAGCCCACGATAGCTATAGGCAGTGTTTTCTCTAAGTCTCTACATCCATTATGCAGGAGGCTACAAAATTTATACCAACATTACTGCTCAGTGCCCACGTTTTTCTATAAACAACAGCTCATCTTCTGTACTTTTACCTAAAAAGAGTGTGGCTCAAAGGCCGAGATTGATAGTCCACAGGCTGATTATGCCCTTCCTGATCAGCATGAACACTGCAAATATGTCTCTCAAATTAGTTGCACCATAGATTTCTACTGCCATAGAAAATTAGAATCATATTGTGAGTAGGTCTAGCAGAATGCAAAATATTTGAAGTTAAGTGGTTCTCAACAATCAGGCTGAAACCTATGCAAGGAAAGTAGATCTAAGAGCCGTCTGTCTCCTCATCTGAGATGAGTACCTTCCATTGTTCAACAAATGACAGAAGGAAATGCCGGAAATCAGTTAATTAAGACATGGGTACTCTGGATATAATGTTCTTGTGACAATGGATGGTTGAATTTCAATCTATGATCGCTTCTGAATCTCGTTAGAAGTTTGCAGGAAGAAATTACAGTAGAGCGTTTTCATAAACCATGGGACGCCATCTCTGTTGTCATAAGCAGAAACTTAGAAAGGGTCTCTGGTCTCCAGAAGAAGACGAGAAACTGATGCTCTACGTTACAACACATGGTCATGCTCGCTGGAGCGCTGTGCCAAAACATGCAGGTCAGTATTTTCTAGGTTTGAATGATGATGATTATCGTCTATTAAAGCCAACTTTGATTTGTTTGGATTTTAAGAAAATTCTTAAGCAAGTAATTGATTTAGTTTCAACTTTTGTTTCTAGGATTGAAAAGATTATTGTGCTATTTATCATCGATTTTGCCTAGCTAGCTCAAAAAGGTTTTGTCCATTTTACAGGTCTAGAACGTTGCGGGAAGAGTTGCAGGCTTCGCTGGATAAATTACCTCAGGCCTGATCTGAAAAGAGGCACATTTTCTGCCCATGAAGAAAAACTTATTACCGATCTCCATGCAGCCCTCGGAAATATTTATGCTTGCTTCGATTTTACGAATTATGTTTGTGGCCATCGTGGTTACAGGACATCTAACACCACCAGAATATCCAAGAAAGAGTCGAGAAAATACGCTTGGCTCAGCTTGGTTCAGCCCCCAGCCCGAGACTAGGCGAAAGGCTACTGCTGGGCAATATGGTGGTGCTGGTTAAACCAGTGGGATTGCTATTGATGGTGCTACTGCTCCCACCTCTGCCTATGATGCTATTGGTGCCAAGAGCACTCCTTCCACGGCAAACAAGAACTATCCGGAGAAGAGATATGGCCCTGGTGTTGTGCACCAGTCTTCAGATATGGCCAGGTATTGAAAGAGGAGTCATTTTTATGAAGAGATAAATGACTTGAAGAGGTAGCAGCAAGATTGGCTACCTGAAGCCTACTTTTGATAAATTGTGAAGCCTGTGAGGAGAAATGCAAGAGGAAAATAATGAGTATATTCAAATGTATGAGCGATCTGAGGAACATAACTGTAAGTAAGTTGAAGTCTTGAAGAGTCTTTAACAATGAAATAAAATTTGAGCTTATATATGCTCAAACAAGACAAAAAATAGAAAGTACAACTGCTATCCAGTCGTGGCGATTATGCAGTTAATTGAGGGTACATTTAACCTCCCTCTTAGACTCCAGCAGGTTACAATCAATATGCCCGGCTATGCCTAAGTCTCTTTGTCTACAGAGTCAGAAGCAGCTTTCCAATTGGCACCTGTGAAGAGATATCGACAAGCTGATCACCGAGAACCGATTAGCCAGTGCAATGTAAGCCATTATTGACTAACTTCATGTAAATGAAACCGAGGTGTCAATGTTTTACTCTTCTTATAAGAACACATGGTTCTTGGATAATACAATTCCTGATGTGTTTATCATAGAAAATAGGAGTTAGATCCTTTTGTTTGACATGTCTTTTAATAATCTTCTGAGCCGCCTGACTTGTAAAGAGTGGGGCGCTTAACTACATACTCGCCTCTGCGGAAGATATATGGATACAATTGGGCTGCTTCTTGATGCCATGAAATCATGTTAGGTGCCAGTTGAAAAACATATCGATGTACTTTCACATCATCTAGGCTCCACGCAAAGTCTATAAATGTAATTAGAGAGTTGATTACTATCAGATGGAGTGTACCATAAGCCGAAATTGAGAGTTCCTGTAACATATCTCAATATTCGTTTTGCCATTCTCAATGAGAATCTTTGGGTGATTCATGAATCTGGAAACAAAATTTGTTTGCATACATAATGTCGGGCCCTAGTTCACATGGATACAACAAAGCTGCCTACCTAAACTTTTGTATAAAATTATAGAGATCTTGTTGTGGGACCTTCATCTTTCTTGCTTAATTTTGTACCTAAAGGGATTAGGTGTTTACGCTGGAATTATGCTTCCTTCTGAAGCGGATTTGAGTAATGGCACGCATGCTTTTGGCGGAATAAAAATGCCTTTGGCTGATTGATGAACCTCAATGCTGAAAAAATATTTCCTTGATGCCAAGATCTGTCAATCTCAAACTCGGATTGCATGGCATGTTTTAAATCTATTAGCTCTAGATTTCCTGTGTAAATCATGTCATCAACATATAAACATACAATTAGTATTTTACAGTGCTGATGCATTTTAAAGGAGGGTATAAAGTGTTGGTTCATTTTTGACTTCTGTTGAAACCACCTTTGTTGTCCGAGATTAAGTGTCAATACCGTACCAAGCTCTTGGAGCTCGCTCTACAGAAATATACAAGGCTTTCTTCAACTGCTACACTTTGGCTGGGTGCTCTTGGACTTCCAAACCAGGTGGTTGATCTACATAAACTTCTTCTTCTAAGAGCATTCGGGAATGCTGACTTGACATCCATTTTGATAAACTTGCCATTTGTGATGTTGTCTTTCTTATGGCCAAAGGATTCTTACAGTGTCTAATCTTTCTACACTCTTTTGGAGCAAAGTTTCACCATAATCCCGATTACTTTGGTTGTTGTTTGAATCCTTTGGCAACAAGTCTGTCCTTGTGCTTTTCAATCACATCCTTTTTCATTTAATTTGGTTTTGTAAACCCACTTGACACCAATCTTTATTTCTTGTCTTGGAAAATCAACAAGATCCATGTCACATTTCTTCTCAGTGGAGTCAATTTCTTGGTTCATGGCTTGAACCCAATGTGTATCTTTAGCTTCCTCTTTAAAGGATGTAGGTTGACATGACATTAAAGAAAAAGATTATGTTGCTCAAAGTCATCCAACTTTTGATGGATTTCTCTCAAACTTGAGTTCTCTGATTACGTAGTTGGAGAATGATTCTATACTAGAAGTTGGAGTTATCCACATGGAGATTCTCTGGTTGTCCACGGACTTGCATTTCTTAGAAGAATGGGTTGGGGTACTATTGGTTACGAATTTCACGTGTTTTTGAACTTGGCGGTAATGAATTTTGGCTACTGTCCACTTCTTTGGTTTTACATCCAATTTGTTTTCCAAAAAATTGTACATCTACATTTGAGAATTAATTTCTTGGTGATGGGGTTGTAAAGCCTATAAGCTTTAGAGGTTTCAACGTATCGAGTGAAAATGCATTTTTCACTTACGTCATCAAGCTTCTTCCTTAATTGCGGAGAATGCATGTGTGCATATACTATGCATCCAAATGTCCCGAGATGAACAACATTTAGCTTTATCCCACTCAATGCTTCTTGAGGAACTTTCATATTTACTCTTGTGTTTGGATATCTATTCAAGAGATAAACTAAGAATGCTACTGCTTCAGCCCAAAAGTATTTGACAAGTGTTTTCTTTAAGAAGTGTTCTTGCCATATTCCTTGATGGTTTGATTTTTCTTTTCGTACTCCATTCTGTTGTGGAGTATACCTTGTTATTGCTTGCATGATGATGATGCCTTGAGACTTGCATGGAGTAAATTCACGGGTTTTTTCTCCTCCTCCATCTGACCTGGCTACTTTGAGAAATTTACCACACTATTTTTCAACCCGACTTTGAATTACATGAATCCCAATCGATGTTTAGGACAGTAATGAGAGAAGGAGGTATATCGATTTTTCTATTTTGGAAATCATCAATGGCGTTAGAAAGTAAAGTTACCACCTATTATTGACTCGTTTGCATGGAGTCCACATAGATTGATTATGAAAGTTCAAGAGATGTTGTTGAAAGCAGTTAAGGCTGTGGAAACTTGGTTCTCTTGTGTTTTCCAAGAATGCAAGACTCTGATGGGGGATTTTTCTCTTTAAAAATAGGTAAACCTTGACCATGGAGTTTTAAAGGAAGGAGGCTTAGACTCTGGAATGGTAGATGTCAAAATCTGGTATGCAAACCATTGTTTCATTCAGGGTTGATGCACTACTGTACATAAGTTTATTTAGATTTGTAGTTCTGAGGGTAAGTGGAAACATCCTATTTAGAGTCATATAGATTTAATCAATGAATTTTGGGTTTTCTATCATAGTTACAGGGCCTTCCCTCAAAATTACCATATATCAACACCCGATGAGTTGCCCTACACTTAACAAGTTATGTTTCAAGTCTGGAACATGATAGACATTAGAATATGTCTTTCTTTACATTCATTTTAGTAAGAATAGGAACAGTTAATTTTCCTTGAACTTTGAATAAAATGAGAGTCATTTCCAAGAATTGTACTCGGATAGAATTGAAGAATCAGTATTCCCAGAGAAATGGTGTTCATTTTTGTCATGTGTGATTTACTGCATTAGCATCTAGCAACCGAGGAGATCTTTTACCTGGGTTGTTAATTGGAGTTTGTGGCATGGGAGAAACATACCTCCCGAGTTTTCTCCCATGTGATTTGAAACATGTGATCTGCCTGAGAGCTGATCACATGCTTCTTCACGCATTCATATTCATGGTGCCCATGCTGCAATAAAACATTGAATGTTGGATTTGTCATTGACCTTCTCCCTCTGCCTCTATGAAATTTTGGAAGTCCCGATGGTGGTTTTGTTGTTGATTTCTATGACCTTGGAAGTTCTAAGTGGAATATTGTTGTCTATTTCCTCCAGCAGGTATGAGGGTTTCCCTGGTTGTCCCTCTTCCTCTACTTCTTCCTGCCTTTCCCTCTTGGAATGAGGATTGGGATTGGAAGGCATTTGAGATGACTCATCACCTGTGAGATGTAGTATTGTCTCATGTGTCACCAAAGAACCAATTGGTTCATGCAATTTGAAATCGCCAAATCAACGGATTCAAGGATGGGTACGTACAACCATTTCAATTTCTGGGTGGACTTAGAAATTTTCTCAACAATTCGTTGATGTCTGATAGTTTTACCAATGAATTGATCTGGTCCCACGATGCCAATGACTCACGGTGTGGTGATCTACATTTTGGTTTGTCATCCACGAGGTCGAATTGTCCCACACAAAAGATTTGCGGTTTAAGCTGATTTTACCTTGTCATTTCCTTGGTAGGATGTTTTTAGGATGTCCAAGGCCTATTTGGAAGTACCAACACATGTGATTTTCAAGAAAATTGAGTCATCCACAGAGTGCAGATCAATTTGGCACATTTTTCTTTGGTCCTCGGAGTTGCCTAAGCAATTCTCTGAGCACTTGTCATGGCCGGTGGGGAAATGGTTGGATCACGGTTCTACATGGCCGGTCTACGGTTCCCATCACTCTTGTTCTTGAAAGAAGGATGTCATTCGAAGAGACCAAAATTTTTAATTCTTTCCCAAAAGAATCGGTCCCTGAGTTGGGCCGAGATTGCAAGTCGACGCCATTTAAAAAAAATGCGAAAAAAAAAATAGAGGAAAAATTCATTGTTACCTCAGATCCTCGAGCTTGATGATTTAGATGGTAGTGGGAGCTTATCGGAGCTTGAGTTGGCCCTTGGTCCTTCAATGTGACCACCGCCTTGTATTTAAAGCCTTCACGGGCTTTCCGTTCTAATGGGTGCAAAATGCGAAGCCTTGTCGCCTTTGGACTTTTCAACGGGCCGAGATGCGATGTTGCGATCATGATCCAATACCGGGATACTTCAGCAGAGATCGGGATTTCGCGATATATGATGTCGAGGTTTTCTTACTCCTTGATTTCCCGATTTCCTATATTTCGATGGCGCTGTCCTGTCAGGACTTTTCAGGTAAAACCCGATCTACTTGACATGTCCTTAAGCGATGGGCCGGTCGCAGTCCCTTCGTGATTTTGCGATATGTTATATCCGGGACCTCTTGTCTCAGGGATCCCATGAAATGCGATTACGCGATTATTTCGTTTGATTAGATGGCGTCGGTGGAGCCCCACGGTGAGTTTACCTCTGTATCGGGATTTGGGGTTCGGAGTTTTTGAAATGCTTGAGTTTCTTGTCCTCAAGATTAAGTGATTTGCGAATCCAGTTGCTGATTTCCCTTTCACAGGTCGGAGCTGTTAGAGTCCACAGTTCACGCCGCAGCGTCAAAGGAGAGATAGACCGGTCACGATTCCTCCTCGGGATGTCCCGCTGACTTACTGATGCTTCATTGACACAATGTGTCTGTCAGCGTGAAACTCGAATCGTCACGGCCGTGATTGCCCTCGATGTCCACCCGTGTCACGAGGGTGTTAGAAATGGGTGGCAGATCTGGTCGGGATTTTTGCGTATAATACGCAATTCGCGGGGATTCAGCGGTAACAATGATCTTGGATGGCTTCGAAGCCGTGGATGCTGAGAGTAATGACTCTGATGTTGTAATGTCCAGGAGGAGGACGAAGTGACATTTGAGATCTGTCGCGATATCATGTATCGCGATTTCGTGAGCTGCGATGTCAAGTTTCTTTGACAAGTTGAAACCCGGAATGCCGATTTGGGAATTCGTTGATCTCATACTGTCCTCACGAGATGGGCTGACTCATAAACCTTCTGGGATATTACATGTGTCAGCGTGCTCAGTTTATTGGAGGCGGTTTCCTTTGCTCGTCCAGCTTCGGGGTTTTTGAATGGAATAGAATCTAATGCGATGTCTTGATGGGCCAGTCAAGATGGCCGTGGGTTTCTGAAGTTAAAAAACCTCCGGTCTAGCGTGAACTGACTAATGCGTCGTTACAAATTCTTCCCTACGATCCTACTTGGCTACTCGAGACTGTGGGAAGATCCGGCGGTTGAAATGCTTTCTCCTTTTCCGCACTCTCCTCATCCATACGAATTTGGTTCCACTTGGAGCCGGATTCGCGGAATGGGCTCCCGCGGCTCGATTTTATTTCTTTCTTTGAATCTTCTTTACATGGAAGAGGATTGATGAATCTTTTTCAAGATTTGAAAAATTTCGATTTCTTACGTGATGCGCTACAATCTTCAGCTGATTTGGCGTTCCAAGAATCTTTAAAGGATTCTTCCTTATGCCTGAATCTTTAACAAATTTAAGAAAAATCTTCAAGTTCTTTTCGAGCTTCTTTTCGTTCACTTAGCTATAAATCAATCTTTTGGCCGGTTCTTTGAAAAATTGTGTAGGTTTCTTCTTCTGCATTCTTTGCTTCCTCGTTCTTTCGAGAGAAGTACGCTCTGCAACCTATGATCTTCCCTCTGACGATCTTTAAAGAGTGTATGAACAACTCACTCAAACCTTGTGAAAAGGCATGGCGTGCTCTCAAGATCCAAACCTTGTGAAAAGGCTGTGTCGCGTGCTCTCAAGATCCGTGAAGTTCTGTACTGTGAGGATCGTGTTGCTCTCCGGACTGTGTGAAGAGGCTTACACCTGAAGCTCTGATACCATGATAAATTGTGAAGCACAGAGAAATGTAGAGAGAAAAGAATAGTATATTCAAATGTATGAAGCAGTACAGAACATAACTGTAGTAAGTTGAAGTACTGAAGAGTCTTTAACAATAGGAAATAGCTGAGCTTATATATGCTCAAGCAAGAGAGAAATAGAAAGTACAACTGTCCAGTACAGCTGGCAGTGTACGGTTAGTCTGTTGAGGGTACAATATAGTTAACACTTTTCTCTTGCCTTCATCACAGTGGAGTAATCCCAATGGGTTACTGGGTTCGGTCCGACCACCCTACTTTTCTCTTGCCTTCATCACAACAGAGTAATCCCGATGGGTCACTGGGTTCCGTCCAACAGAGTAATCCCGATGGGTCACTGGTTCCGTCCAACGCTGTAAGGTTTGGGGGATTACTAAGATTGGTTAAGTGAGGTGGTGAAAGGTTGGTAAAGAAGGTAACACAAAAGTCAAGGTGCAAAGGACAGTGGCGTTAGCAACCTAGTTCCTTGGGTTAACTTGCACACGACCTTCAGGAGGAGATGCAGTAGTTACAATAGCAAGCCGAGATGTAGTAGTTACAACAACAAGCAGAAATAGCCGCCATTGATCCATCACAGAGGTAAGAGGGCCATGCAAATAGAATGAGCATTGTAGAAAACAGTCAGCCACTTGCACACGACCTCGACCTTCAAGAGGAGATGCAGTAGTTACAACAACAAGTGGATATGCAGTAGTTACAACAACAAGTAGATCTAGCCATTGATCCATCATAGAGGTAAGAGTTCCAAGAATCAATGAATAAGCCATACCTCACTTCTATGAGATAAAGAAGGTAGGTGTGATAGATATGGAGACAACTTGCATAACATGAAGGAAAACAGTTGGAGGGAGTATGTGTCAATCTTATTCAGTTTGGAGGGAGTATGTGTCAATTGTTATTCACTGTTGATTTTGTTTACAGATTTTGGTTTAATTATATTACATTTAATGTGAGGAAAGTAATGCTAGACTTAGTTCTAGCATTACTTAACTTTAAACAAATTACTCATTATCAAATGTCAAATATGTGTGATTAAGAAGTTTTTAAGCTAAAATCTTATTTGCATGTGACTTGGAAAGAGGCCAAATAAGACCCTCATACTCAAAACTTTAGATTAAATGATATGAAATTTAAATCGAAATTATATGATTTATGAAAATTTTACTTTAAAACAGGGAAAAGTTATTAAGTTTAGTGCCATAATGCAAAAAACAAAACAGATTCAATTACTATAGTCCCTACA
>SNQJ01S0010086.1:163129-174216 GCA_010110895.2 Picea sitchensis | reverse complement strand
AATACTGGGAAGGGGGGGGGGTGAATCAGTATGAGCACTTTATACCACTTTTAACCACAATATATAATCTTTAACTTTATCAACAATATATTATCAATGTATAATCAATATATCATGAGCATATAAACATAATAAACATCACATCAAGTGCATAATACACCAGAATTTACGTGGAAACCCAAATGGGAGAAAACCATGGAATTCTTTCTTATATATCAAAGAATACATTCATTGGAAGCACCAACTTCCCAATTCTCCAGCTGCAAGTGGAAGGAAGCTCCAACCCCATATTTATAGGCTCCAACCTAAAGGAAGCTACAACTCCTTGAATTCTCTAGCTCCAACCAGAAGGAGGCTACAACCCCTTGATTCCCAGGTTCCAACCTAAAGGAAGCTCCAACTCCCTGTGTTCTTTGACACCAATTGAAAGGAGTCTACAACCCCCTTTCCTTTTCCTATCCTTCCACCTTGAAATGTAAGTGTAGACCAACTGCCACTACCACAATCACTACCATTGTCACTGCGACTTCCACTGTCACATCAGCCTATAACCTGTCATTTCCATTGTCACATCAACCTATAACCTGTCAACTTGTCACTGTATCCAATATTTCACATCAACTTGTTACTGATCAACCTGTCCAGCCTGTCACTATCACCGATACTCAACCAGATCCACTCACATGGATCATATACGAAGGACACCTCTCAACTAGATGTCCAACATAACCAACACATGCATCTATCAAGAATGTACCAATATCACAAACATAACCAACACATGCATCTATCAAGTATGTACCAATATCACCAACATACCATCACAAGATATGTGTCTCAACCATGTATCAAAGCATGTACCAAACCATCAACCTGTACCATACCAAACATCAACCGTGTACCACAACATATACAAAAATGTGCATCAACCATGCACCACAACTATGCATCAACAATGCACCAACACCTGTACCAAACCATGCATCAACCATGCACCATAACCTATACCATATGCCTCAACCATCAACCATGTACATCAACACCATACCAAGTATTAGTCTTGTACCATACCATGTATCAACCATGTACAACTACAATGTACATCAACACCTATACCATACCATGTACCCATAATGTATTTCAACCATATACCATATCACTCAATCATGCTATACACCATGCACCATAGGATATATCAAGCAAGTACTATCAATGGTGTACCTCAAAAAAGTACCAACATCACCAAGAGATGTATCTCATACATGTATTTTCATATACCAAGTATAATCCTCAACAATGTATCAATATCAATGGCAACCATACACCATGTTCCATGCTTTAAGAGTATAACAAGAATAAACCTCAAGCATGTACCATAACATCATCACCATGTAACCAAACCAGATACCAAGATACTGATACAACAAAGATATACTATTGCTCAATGTACCATACCAATGTCACCAAGATGCACCATGCATCAACAATACATGCCTCTCAAGCATGTACCATACCATAACCAAGCATAATATATAATCACATAAGCATACCTGTAACATGTAGCTGATATGTTGTACTAACATGTAACTCTTCCACAACCTTTAGCAGCCTGATACCAACATTTCCCCCAAATTTACCTTAGTCTCATGGGACTAAGACTCCCTATCACACAGGGCCTCACTTGATGTTACTTAGGTAACCCGTGAGGGTGCCTCGCGTGACACCCTCAATATGACCTGCAAGGGCCTCCTAAATTAGAGTTACAGAAAAACCCTAACACTCTGTAGCTCCAAAAATTTCACTCTTTCCTCGCACTTTCTCCGCTGCCTCAGACTTGCCATCAGATTCACCAATAGACCAAAATAATAGACCATAACATTCTCACAAGATAGATATTCAATGTAATTGTGTGTGTCAAATGAATGTCTCATGATGTGTATTTATACTTTTGCTAGGTAACCTTTTTCCTTAATATCAGGGCTTTTTGAATTTCTTGTTACAACCACTTTACCCATTTATTAATTGAATTGTAACTGCTTAGGGGCTTCTTGACCATTCTTTGGGGCTTTCAACTTCATAGGGCCATATCTCCCTAACCGCGAGGAACCACATGACGCACCACCTATCACCCGAAATGACACAACATAGACTATCCATCTATGAGTTTCTTACCTAAATTTACACTATCCTTCATGTCCATATTCCTTGACCAACTCCGGGTACCATAACCACACCTCTGGGGCTTCATGTATAATTCATCAAATGCACCTGTCACATATGCTAACATCAATCACTCGATCAATGACAACTAACTCACCATCAATGACAATTAACTCACCATCAATATCAACCATATCTCTAGGGATTCTAGACTTCTCCAAGGGTTGACATCAATCTCCAAGGGTTGACATCAATGACAACCTATTGTCCAAACCAACTATCCAACATAGCACATGTATGGGGCGCATCACAAGAGTTGTAAAATTTATTGCGATAGAGAGTCTTGGTGGGGAAAATATGTTTATGAGTCTCTTGGTGAGGTGAGACGAGTTGTGTGACTCTGACCAAGTTGTAAACCAAGCGAATAGTGCTCATATTGTAACTATTTCACAATAATAAGACGTAGCCAGGTGTTAGGCACGTCTTGTGCCTCCTACACTATATATGTGTGTGTCTCTTGTTTGTTTTGCAAATGTTCTCTTTGTTTCGCATGTTCATGGATTTATGATTAAATGAATAAGTATTAAGATAGGTAACAATTTGTCTAAGGATACAAGTGATTTGCACAGAGTAGGAGTGTGACTCGCTCGTAGCCTAGAATGGAGTATGGGTATGCTTTAGGTGAAGATGCATAGTCTAAATCAAGTATCCTTGGTGTTTCCAAGTATCCAAGTGAGAATCACTGCAGTGTTGCATTCCCTTGTGAGGTGTACAATCACAATATCTGGGCAAGTGTCCTATGTGTTTGTGATGGTAGGTCTAACAAATAATATTAGATCCATGGCCATATATATGAGATCCTGAGTGGGCCTAATGGTTAAGAACATGTGTTTCCTCCTAAGAAGTCACAATTCCAAATCCAGAGGGGGGTAGGGTATGTATACCTCCGTAGACTTTACCAATCAAAATCGTTGGGCAGAGGAGGTATCATACACCAATTTGGTGTCTGGCTTGGCTGTGACCTTAAAAATATATTATATTATATTATATATAAACACAATTGAGAAGACAAAAGTCTCTCTAGGAAAAGAAACAAATGAACAATTTTCCTAGAAAACCACTTGTACGAATTGTAAAAGAGTAACGATTACAAACATGAGACTAGAAATGTGCTTGGTTAGGATGTAATTAAGAAAATAAAATATTACTCATTGACTTTGATAATATATATAAAAAAATTTGAATTGTTATATATGGATATAACAATATAGTTAGATGGAAAATGTATGCAATATTATCAACAAGATCTAAAATAAGCCAAGAAACCATATATAAAAATATATTATTGTGAGTATAGTTGTAACAAAGGAAAAACTTCATAAACCAACCTCATAAGACATAGAGCTTGTGAGCTTTCTTAAGAACTCCCCCTCTTCTCTTAGGGAATGTGACTTTCCTTTTTGTCATGTTCTCAATCATTTTTATTTCAATCTCCCCTCTCCCATTGATCATGCTATTCTCCTTCCCTTCCCTTGAAGCACATAAACAACACACACAACTTTCTATGCCTATTAAACTCCCGTAACCCTCGCCCAATGAAAAAATGCGCACTATACAATGACTATATACGACAAGAGATCATTAGAGAACACAAGAATTTTAATTTCATTTATCACGAATATTTAGTGCAATGGTACGACTGGTAAAAAATTTCTGTTTTGGACATGCCCAAGAAAAAGTTGAAATTTCTTGAAGTAGCTTCAATTTGGGACAAAACAACTGTAAGTAGGTACACCACACTGTATGCATTGGAGGTCAAATGCAGATCTCCACTTGTCGAAGATATAATGTATGGACCACCAGCGTATAATAGTGGCCTCAAGTTTACATTTTAGTTCAATGTGTCCCAAGAATTGTTGTTAACTATGATTAGGATATACTAAATGTTGTTGGAATTTGGTGATAACGAATTCCTGCAAGGATGGATTTTGATCCTATTATTCTATGTTGGTTGCAACTAAATAAACCAAGTTAGAATATGGATAGGGGTGCATTTAATAATCAGTTTCTTGTGTAAATGTATATAAATTTATGTATGCCCGTAGAAGAAAATGGGAGGATATGAGAGAGCTTTCAAGTCTACTGTAAATCTCCATGATCTGAATAATAAGACAACCGATACCTTTGCTTGGTGGACATAGCCCAACATTTTGGGTGAACCACGTGAAATCTCTGTGTTTCTAATCTGCGTGATTGTTGATTGTCATATGTGAATTGTGTTTTCTGCATTTGCAATTATAACAAGTGGTATATGAGATAAGGTGAATTGAGCAGGTGTCGTAGGTGGGAATTGAGTCACAGGTCATCGACGCTCCCTGGGAAGTGTTAGAGGCACACCGACGCTCTCACACTTGTGAAATTCCAATTTTCGTAAAATCCACGCACCTGGTTTTTGCACCACAGTGCATCGACGCTCCCCCATCCATAGTGAAGGAGCGTTGATACCAAACTAGCACTCCCTTTCAATACTCCTAGGAGCGCCAATATTCCTTCAAAGAAATAGTCACATGGTTTGAAAAATTAAAGGTGTGAAGTTTTATAATATTTGGTATTAAATATTGTAGGCATAAAACAAAAGGGTAGAGGAACTAAAGGTCTTTTCAAAAATGAATTTTCTTTTTTAAAGCGTTAACAATTCAAGTCGGTGGATGCTTAAAAAGGTGAATTTTAGTTTTTTAATAAAAGGTGAGGTTAGTAAAAGGTTTTTTATTAAACCTTTTTGGGTTTATACCATTATTCCTCCACATTTTAAAGGGATTTGGTTTTATAAGCAGTGGTTTTGGAATTGTTTCTTCTGCTAATGTCGAAAACTCAAAGTGCTAAGTTCGAAATCGAGAAGTTCAATGGAAAAAACAATTTTGAGATCTAGAAGGTGAAGATACATGATCTTCTCGTGCAACAAGGCGTGGCGAAGGCGCTTTTGGGAAAAACAAAGAAACCCGCGACCATAACAAATAAAGACTGGGATGGGATTGATGCGAAAGAACTGAGTTCCATACGCCTGTGTTTGGTCGATGATGTTCTATTCAACATTGTTGCGGAGAAGACAACAATTGGTTTGTGGACGAAGTTGGAAATCCTGTATATGACGAAATCCTTGACGAACAAGATCTTCCTGAAAAGGCAATTGTACAATTTGTGCATGAAGGAAGGTATGAAAATAGCTGATCATTTAAATACTTTTAATACTCTCTTAGTTCAGTTGACTAGCATGGGATTAAAATTCAAATCTGAAGATAAGGAAATTACATTATTGTGTTCTTTTCCCGCATCATGGGATCACTTTGTTACCTCTATTAGTTTCAACACAACATAAAGTATTGAGTTTTATGTTATTGTTGGAGCACTACTGTCTGAGGAAACACGGAAGAAAACCAATTCATAAACCTCTACATTTGAGGCGATGATGGTCAGAGGCATACCTAAAGAAAGAGGACAGGGTCAGATGGATTTCTCTCGGTTAAAGTCGAAGGGAAAAAAGAGCAAGCTTAAGTGCTGGTTTTGTGGAAAATCGGGACACCTGAAGAAGGACTGTTGGAAGTGACAATAATCCTCCAAAGACGACCCTCCAAAAGAAATGAAGGAAGCGAACACAACTGAAAAAGGTTCAACAACAGGGTAAGGTATGACCGATGAAGTCTTATCAATTAGTATTGGTTCACATCATGATCAACAATGGTTATTAGATTCCGATGCTTCAAATCACATGTGTCTTCATAGACACTGGTTTGTTACTTAACAATCTATAGATGATGGAATAGTTTACATGGGAAATGATATCTCNTTATCAATTAGTATTGGTTCACATCATGATCAACAATGGTTATTAGATTCCGATGCTTCAAATCACATGTGTCTTCATAGACACTGGTTTGTTACTTAACAATCTATAGATGATGGAATAGTTTACATGGGAAATGATATCTCATGTAAAGTTGTGGGTATTGGTAGCATTCAAATTAATATGTTTGATGGCACTATTAAAATAATAAATGATGTGAGACATGTACCTGATCTTAGGAAGAACCTAATTTCTTTGGGAGTCTTAGACACTGGAGGATATAAGAGTAGTGTTCAAGGTGGAGTTATGAAGGTCTACAAAGGAATCCTACTGGTTATGAAAGAGAAGAAGGTTGGTAACCTGTTTTTGTTAGAAGGAACAACTGAGTCAGATCTTGCGACAACGGTATTTGAGAACGATAGTGATTCTGTTTGTATATGGTATCAACGATTGGGCCATATGAGCGAACAAGGATTAAAGGTATTAACTGATCGCAAGTTGCTTCCTAGTCTAAAGTCTTTAAAGTTTGATTTCTGCAAGCACTGTATTTATGGAAAAAATAATAGGCAAAAATTTAAAACCGGAAGACACACCAGTGAAGGAATCCTTGATTATATCCATTCTAATGTTTGAGGGCCATCCCCTACTATTTCATATGGAGGATCATCATACTTTGTTACTTTTATAGATGATTTCTCTAGGAAGGTGTTGATCTATATGTTGAAAATAAAGGCTGATGTGTTTACTGTTTTTAAGTAGTTTAGAGCTTTAGTGGAAAAGAGCACTCGTAGGTCCATTAAACGTTTAAGAACTAATAATGGTGGTGATTTTACGTCAATGGAATTTGAGAACTATTGCAAGGAGTTTGATATTGATAGGCATAAAACCACTACCTATACTCCTCATTAGAATGGAGTTGTTGAACACATGAACAAGACTCTTCTAGAGAGAGAAAGGAGTATGCTTAGTAACACCAACTTGCAGCAGGAACTATGGGCAAAAGAAGTAACTACAACTTGTTATTTGGTGAAGCAATCACCATCAACAACAATAGAGTGAAAAGTTACAGAAGAGGTATGGACAAGTCATCCTTGTAATTATTCTAATATTAAAGTTTTTGGTTGTGAAGCCTATGCTCTAATTCTGAAACATCTGCGTTCTAAATTAGATCCAAAATAAAAAGGCTTATCTTTTGATGGATATGGTGATGGTATTAAGGGGTACAGGTTGTGGGATCCTATTGCCCACAAGATCACGATTAACATAGATGTAATATTTGATGAATCATCTCTTATTAAATCAGATGTAGATGTTCAAATGAAACAATAAGAAGTACCTAAGTATCAACAGATTCAGATTGAAACCAATTCAAATATAGATGAAAGTGAACATGAAAAAGTTTCTGAAGATGGTCATGAAGATTTTCCTGCAGAGGAAGACATGGTTGATGATAAAAATCAACAGAATGTGGATGAGCCACAAACTTCCCTAAGGAGGTCTACACGAGCCAAAGTTCCTCCAAGAAGGTATGATGATTTTGTTTCATCAGTTTCTTTAAGTAATAATGATGATGAACCTTCGTGCTATCAGGAAGCTATGGAGGGTTCTAACAGTGAAAAATGGAAAGAAATAATGAAGGATGAAATGAATTCTTTAGCGAAGAATGCTACATGGGACCTGGTAGAACTTCCAAGAGACAGGAAAATTGTAGGTTGCAAGTGGGTCTACAAGCTGAAAAAGGGTGTTTATGATAAGGTAGAAATGTACAAAGAAAGGCTGGTTGCAAAAGGATATTCTTAGAAAGAAGGTATTGACTTTCATGAGATTTTTTCACCAGTTTTTAAAAAAGTTTCAATTCAAAGTATGTTAGCATTGGTTGCATTACTTGATTTGGAGTTGGAGTAGCTAGATGTTAAGACCGGTTTCTTACATGGAGATTTGGATGAGGAGATTTACATGGAACAACCTGAAGGGTTCATTCAGAATCACAACAAGAAATTTGTTTGCAGGCTCAAGAAATCACTGTATGGTATGAGGTAGTCGCCCGGACAATGGTACAAGAAATCTGACCCTTTCATGATGAGCCTGAATTATACAAGGAGTGAGTATGATCATTATGTTTACTTTAAGAAATTGAATAATGACATATTCATTATATTAGTATTGTATTTTGACGATACTCTTTTAGAAAGAAAAAGCATAACTGAGATCAATGGGTTAAAGGCTCAGATGGCTAGGACGTTCGATATGAAAGATGTAGGAGCAGCAAGGCAGATTTTGGGCATGGAGATATTCAGAGACAGGAAGAATGGTAAGCTTTGGCTGTCACAACAAAATTATGTTGAGAAGATACTTTTGAGGTTTGGCATGAATGATGTGAAACCAGTTTCAGTCCCTTTGGCTTCCCATTTTAAGCTTTCTTTAAGTTTATGTCCTAGTACAAAAGAAGAAAAGGAATATATGTCTCAAATACCATATGCAAATGTAGTAGGAAGTCTAATGTATGCAATGGTTAGTACAAGGCCAAACATTTCACATGAATTTGGGGTTTTCAGTAGATATATGGAAAATCCAGGTAAAGAGCATTGGGCAACAGTGAAATGGGTGCTTCGCTATTTGAGAGGCACAAGTGATTACTGTGTCACTTATAACAATGGTTGTGAATTAGTCTGTGGATATGTTGATTTTGATTTTGCAGGTGATTTGGACAAGAGAAGGTCGACTTCAAGGTATGTATTTACTCTTGCAGGTGGATATATTAGTTGGATGTCAAAGGTACAAAACATTGTTTCTTTATCCACTACAAAAGCAGAATACGTAGCTGCTTCACATGCTTGCAAAGAGGCAATTTGGTTGAAAGGTTTTTTTGGTGAGTTTGGAAGGATGCACGACAAAGTAAAATTATTTTGTGATAGTCAAAGTGCTATTCACTTGGCTAAGAATCCATCCTACCATAGTAAAATGAAACATATACCTATCAAGTACCATTTTGTAAGACAGGTCATCGATGAACATGGAGTCTCTCTTGAAAATGTTCATACAAAAGATAACTAAGCATACATGTTCACAAAACTAGTACCTTTAGAGAAGCTACGATGGTGCTTGAATTCTCTTGGCTTGCAGAAAAGGTGATGAACACAATGATGCATAAAAGTATCAGGTTAATTGTTGTCAAGGTGGATATTGTTGGAATTTGGTGACAACGAATTCCTCCAAGGATGGATTTGGATTCTATAATTCTACGTTGGCTGCAACTAAATAGACCAAGTTAGATTATGGATAGGGGTGCATTTAATAATCAATTTCTTGTGTAAATGTATATAAATTTATGTATTCTTGTAGAGGAAAATGGGAGAATATGAGAGAGCTTGCAAGTCTATTATAAATCTCCATGATCTGAATAATAAGAGAACCGATACCTTTGCTTGGTGGACGTAGCCCAACGTTTTGGGTGAACCACATGAAATCTTTGTGTTTCTAATCTGTGTGATTATTGATTTTCATATGTGAATTATGTTTTCCACTTTTTCAATTCTAACAAATGTGTCAGGGGGAATCATTATTCTACTGTGATCAATTTCCTATCATTAGTTAGTGATTACGCCACTTTAATCAAAATCAATTGTGATTGTTCTCTCTGATCACCGCTCTTTAGATAAACAAAACTTGTGAAGACTTAATAATGGGTACAACCAGCCAACATAGGTTGCGAGGCAAGCACCAAACAATGGGGGCTTGAGGAATTGGCCTCTAGAGAAATGGGATGTTACAAATACTGCTAATGATGTGATGGGTGTTTTGATTAAAAGTTTGCAGGAAGCATTCTTGAACTGAAAATGCTAGTTTTGATGTAAATAACAACAACTGTGGGGTTCCATTAATGCTGAAAACCCAACGACAATGAAGTGTAGAATCTCAACTAATATGCAAGTCCATTTCTACTCATCTAAAAATCCCTCACCTATAAAGCCAAAACTTTAAAAAACACATAAAACATTTTGAAGAAACAAATAAAACATTTTGAAGCATATCATTGTTAAAAGAAATGAGCCATATCCAAAGGGAGGAGAGATCACAATGGAAAACACAATGATGGAAGAAATTAAGACACTATTTGTTACAACAAAATAAAAGAATTGAAAATTCATTACAAATAAGGCCTTAATATACACCAATGTAGATTTATCTTTATTTTGTATCTATTAAGTGTTAAGGGGATAAAATCACTAGAGATTTAATTTTTTTAATCATTTAAGATGGATATAATCTAGTTCTAGTCTCACTCAACTAATCAAAACTCACAAATTGTAAAGATATGATATGAAAAATACAATTTTGATTATTATTAAAACATTTGTATTTTCATGGTAAAAATATTTCTATCTAAATATCATATCTATAGTATTTATATTTATGATTAAATCTAGTATCTTTATCTCTCTTTAATGGGTTTTATATTGTATGTACACACACATATATAATTTTGTGGCTAACATATAATATCATGCATTTATGACATATGTTGATGTATGGGTTACACACATTACAATATATCTACCATAATTGATTGCAAAAGAGCCTTTTGTGCAAAGAAATTGGGTACATATAAAATAAATTCAACAGATAGATGTTGGGGCAAGCAATATGGTTACACCTAATTGATTTCAAAAGAGCCTCTTGTGCAAAGAACTTGGGTACATATAAAATAAATTCAATAGATAGATGTTGGGGAAATCAAGATGGTTACACCTAAGGAGGTGATGTCTATTATTTTGGAGGAACATGAGCAACAGAAAAGGGCCAAGGACATCGTAATGAAAGAAGTGAAGTAATAAAACATGGATGGACACACAATAGAGTGGGTAGGCCCAATGCAAACAAAACAAATGGTGGGAAAACCATAGAATCAAGAGGGTAGAGAAAGAATATCAAAAGTCACACTCCAGAATTAACATGATAAAGTACATCATCTAGGAGAAATAGGGAGGTTCAAGGGATCTAAATGGTTCATTAATGAGGTTATCACACCCATCCAACAAGATGAAAGTGTTAGAATACAATGGATGTGCTTGTTTAACCATAGACA
>SNQJ01S0010086.1:134834-153826 GCA_010110895.2 Picea sitchensis | reverse complement strand
GTGAAAACAAAAATGTACTATTAAAATCAATTTTAAAAGAACCAATAGGATTCAAGATAATGATTTCAACCATAAGGGTAAATAATTTTGGAGGGAAAGGAAGAAAACTATATTTTTAATTGTATTTTTGACTTATCTTTTTATAGGTTTACTCAAATTTCAAGTATAGGCACTTGTTGGATGACGAATTAAATTACACATCCAATGAGTACCTACTGCATACTTTTGATAGACCCACAGTGAGATACATGACTAGAAATACATGAAGAAAAAACATGCTTCTTTTGAGAAACCCATTTTTTTCATGTATTTGTAGCTTATCTCACCAATATTCTTTCAAAAGTATTTAAAGTGGGTACTCATTGGACGTGGAATTTAATTTTTCATCCAATGAGTGCCTACACTTGAAATTTGAGTAAACCTATAAGGATATAACATAAAAATACAATTAAAAAAACTAGTTTTATTTATTTCCCTTTGAAATTCATAACTCTCATTTTATTATTTTAACCATTATTTATTTCTTTCATTAGAAGGTCCATTTTAGACCTCAAATTTCCCTTAATGGGTATACTAGTTGGAAACTCTTGGTTTCTCATTTACTTTTTGTTGATGACATTTTTATTTTTTATGATGGTTGCAAATGAATGGTAGCCAAACTTTAGGATTTTTTTTTATGGGGGTGGGGCTAGAGGGAGATATTAGGGAAATCTTGTCAGGGATTCCTTAATATCTCCCCCCTCCCAATATCCCCCCCCCCAAAAAAAATTATAAAAAAAATAAAAAATAAAATCATATATGATTATATCAATATTTCCCCAATATCTTTTCCCTTCCCCACCCTCATATATGAGTTTTGGGGTAGCTGGATATATTAGGAAAAGATTAATACCGTTTTCTTAATATCTCCCCTTAATAAGCTTTCCCTATTAACTCCCCCAAACCCACCCTCATATGTGAGGGTGGGGGTGGAGACTGATATTAGGGACAACTTAATAAGATTCCTCTTATATTTTCACCCATCCCCACTCTCATAATATTTTTTCCCTAATATCTACCCCCATCTACACACTCAAGATATTAGGGAAAACTTAATATGATGGTTGGTGTGCAAGGAGATATTAAGAAAATCTTAATAAGATTTCCCTAATATCTCTCCCATGTCTCCCCTCACCCCCACCCTAACCCTCATATGAAGATTTCCCTCATATATCTTAAGTGTGGGGGTTGGGGAAGATATTAGGGAAAGATTAGTATGAGGGTGGGAGTCAAAAGATATATTAGGGAAATATTAACCTTAATATGAGGGTGGGAGTGAGGGTGGCGGGATATATTAATGATGTTTCCCAATATTAGGGAAGTCTTAATATGAGGGTGGAGGTGGGGAGAGAGATATTATGAAAATCTTATTAATCTTTCCATAGAATCTCTCCCTAGCCCCACCCTCATATTAATCTTTCCCTAATATCTTCCCACACCCCATCCTCATATTAATTTTGCCCTCATATCTTGAATGTGGGGGTAGGGGGAGATAATAGGGAACTCTTATTAAGCTTTCCCTAATATATCCCCCCATCGCCACCCTTAAGATATTAGTGAAATCTTAATATGAGGGTGGCGGTGGGGGAGATAGTAGGGAAAGACAAATATTAAGGTGGGAGTGGTGGAAGATACTAGGGAAATATTATAGCCTTATATATGAGATTAGGAGTGGGAGGTGATATTAGGGAGGTGAGGTTAGGTGATATAAATATATCCCCCCATCGCCACCCTTAAGATATTAGGGAAATCTTAATATGACGGTGGCTATGAGGGAAATAGTAAGGAAAGATAAATATTAAAGTGGGAGTGGTGGAAAATATTAGGGAAATATTATAACCTTATATTTATATATGAGGTTAGGAGTGGGAGGTGATATTAGGTAATATTAGGAGTGGGAGGTGATATTCAATGTTACTTACATGAGAGGATTAATGGGGTGAGGTGTGGTGGGGCATACATGAAGATTAATGTTGGAACTATACACTACATAAAATGACCCAACCGTATATAAATATATATACTTATGAAGTAATAAGCCATTATCAATGGAAAATCTTACACATGATTTGTAGTAGTTGTTATTAACAGGGAACACAATAATAAATATAATTAGAAGTAAAAGTTAATGATAAAAAAGAAGAATGCAAGAAAACATGCTGCATACTAACACATAATGCAAGAATAATACATATAATTAGTTAAAGATGCCGCATACTAACACATATTCATGATCATAAAGTTTAAGGAAGAGACATAAAGGTCGTTGCAGAAAAACATTCTGACATAAAGGTCCTTCTACACAATCATACCAACGTACATTCATAAGCATAGAGGTGAGGGGAAACGAGGGGAAACATACAGGTCTTTCACATAATCGTTCATGCAGGTTCTTCATAGGAGACTTATTTATGAAAATATGCTGAGTCTTCCATATGCTTAGTCATGTTCTTACAATTCATACTCCTTTCGCTGACAAGCTTGTAAATCTATCATACAGATCAAGAAGTATCGCTCAAACCATTTGTTCACTGTGTAGTTTTGACAATTTATTTGTATAGTTTCAGAAATTCTCAGCATAATTTATATCAATATGTCGATGTCTAAATCTGAGAGTACAAATATTTTTTATAGAGTTAACCATGTCGGTATGACCATTCATATAGCTACACTGAAATGTGATACTCATAACTCGAAATAATCATTTGCAAACATGATTTATAAAGTTTGGATCTTCATAATTGACAAGAAGTCCATGAAGCTTGTAATTATGATGCACAAAGACTTTGGAGTTCAGTAGTTATTATCCAATATCCTGCAAGTTCGGTTGATTTGGCTGCAGACGGAGTAGTAGTGCAGGAAAGACAGTACGCAATCTCAACATTTCCGGTAGAGCGTTGTTCTCTTCTTGCAGACGACGCATCTAAACGCAAAAAGAGCAAAGAAAATCTGAAAACAAATACCAGAAAAATGTGATACGGAGTAGAAAATGGAATTATAGGGAGTAGAAATGTTCACGCTACCTTGTTCCTTCGCTTGATTTTTTCATCGTCTAAAACATGATCCTGTTCAACAAACACTAATAATGTTAGCATACCGCAGGTTTTATGTATTTTTATATAAACACTAGAAAGCTGCTAATATCAACTAAAAATTGCCTTTCTTCTTCGAACTTGGGTGGCTGCTACTTCAAGCTGCTTTTCGAGATTGAACAGCTCGGGAAGCTTCAACGAATTGATGTCCTGGCCCCTCATATGCCTGTACAGGATTCTCTTCAAATACTATTAAAAGATGACTATAACATTATTACCTCAACAAATTTCGAAGTACATTACCTTAAACGAGCTTGAAGGCTTTCATTTTCTTTGGTGATTCGTCTCATTTCAAACAACAGCTGCTATTTTGTTCCACAAGTCCCATCCCCAAAAAAGCAAGAAAACCTTATTAAGTGCAATTTAAACCATGGTAGGTGTAATGGATTAGATTAGATATATGGCCATATATATGAAAACTATCGAGAAGAGCAAAGTTTGTCTCCCTATATTTGTTCAGCAAGTTAGGTGAAACACAATGCTTACTTGATGTTGATAGTCCAGAAGTCCTAGTCCCTGATCCGATTTCTGGTATCGCTCGAGAACTTTCTTCATGCTTTTTGTAACATAAGAAATGAACTTGAACTTAAGTTATATATCATAACAGACAAAAAATAAATGAACAACTTTTCTAGAAGATCAGTGGTACGGATTGCCAAAGACCTACAATTGCAGGCATGATACTAGAACGTGTTTAGTTATGATGTAATTACGAAAATAAATTGTTGATTGACTTGATGATATATAAGAAAAACTTTAAATCTTTATATGTAGATATAAAGATATAGTTAGATGGCAAATGTATGCAACATTATCAACAGAATTTAAAATAAGCCAAGAAACCATATATAAATGTATTATTGCTGGTATAATTGTAACAAAGTAAAAACTTCATAAACTAACCTCGAGCTTGACCACTCATGGAGTTTGCCCGTGCTTGAAAAAATAATGAGAGCAACTTCTGAACTGCATAAGACGGAGAGCTCCTGAGCTTTCTTCAGAAGTCCTCCTGTTCTCTTAGAGAATGTGACTTGCCTGTTTGTTGTGTTCTCGATCATTTTTATTTCAATCTTTCCCCTCCCCATTTATCTTGATCTTCTCCTCTGAGAATCTCTTCCTCCCCCTTCCTTTCTTTTGAAGCACAGAAACTCCACAAGCAGCTTGCAACGCCTCTGTTAAACTCCTTTAACCCTCGCTCAATGCCCGAATGCAGACTCTACAATGACTATATATATATATAAGAGAAGAGATCGTTACCGAACAGGGGCATTTTCATTTCATTTATCATGTATCTTAGTGCAATGGTACGACTAGTAAAAGAGTTCTATTTTGGGCACGCTCCATGAAAAAGTTGAAATTTCTGGACGTAGGTTCCATTTGGGACAGAACAGTTGTAAGTAGGTACGACACACTGTATGCACTGAAGGTCCAATTGCAGATCTCGACTTGTCGAAGAGATAATGTATGGACCACCAGCTTATAACGAAGGCCTCATGTTCACATTTTAGTCCAATGTAACCCAAGGTTTGCTGTTAAGTATGATTAGGATATACCAAATGTGTCAAGGGGAATCGTTACGTTATTGTGATCCGTTGCCTGTCATCATCAGTTAGTGATTACGCTACTTTGATCAGAATCAATTGCGATCGTTCTTTGTGGCCCCGCTACAGAGTAGGCTAACTCTTGAGTAATTTTTCTTTCCGAGTGTTGTTTTTCCGATAAAAAAAATGAGCTTGAATTCAGTCAGATTTTCATGGTTAGTTTGAGTTTTGCATGGATAAAAGTTTCATGCATTTCAGAATTTTACTTTAGGGGTTTTGCCCCATTTTAAACCAACCCAGATGCTCAGAAAATAGATCAAAGTTCTGAATTGACCGGAAATTTAAAAACGAGTAGTCAAAAAACATACCGGAAAAGTAACTGATTTTCACATGTAGTTTGAGTTTTGCATGGATCAAAGTTCCATGCATTTCAGAATTTTACTTCAAGAGTTTTGCCCCATTTTAAACCAACCCAGATGCTCAAAAAATAGATCAAAATTCTGAATTGACGAGAAATTTAAAAACAAGAAACCAAAAAACATACCAAAAAAGTAACCAAAAAGAAAAAATTTCTCCAAAGTTGGCACACTCCCAACAAAACAAAACTTGGGAAGACTTAATAATACGTACAACCATCCAACAGAAGTTACGAGGAAAGCACCAGAACAACCATCCAACAGAAGTTACGAGGAAAGCAGCACACAATGGGGAGATGAGAAATTGGCCTCTGGACCAATGGGATGTTGCAACCACTGAACTCATGCTGGTAAGAATAAACAACAAGGGTGTGATGGACGGTTTGATTAAAAGGGTGCAGGAAGCATTCCCGAAATGAAAATGCCAATTCTGAAAACCCGACGGCAATGGGGTCTAGCGGCTCAACTAATACATGATTCCGTTTCTACTCATCATGGGTTAATTGTTGGTCGAAATTAAACTCAACTAAAGGATTCAAAGCATTAGACTGACGAGGTCAAGCGGTTAGAAGTGATATTGAGAGCGCATCGACGGACACCCGATTTCATATTTGTACAGCTCTTGTTGATGGCGGTTCTTCATAAATATGATTATGGATAAAATGCAGTCCAAAATTTTCAAAGCTTCTTATTGCTCTAATTTATTTTGTATCAAAGAAATTAGTATAGTACAGTCCAAAATTTTCAAACCCCAACAATGAAATTGGTAAAGTACAATGATAATCATAATACTATGGTTACAAATATGTATCAAAACATAATGGATAAGGAAAAGGATGGTTGTTGGGAGGATGCTAATGGACAATGATAATCATAATACTATGGTTACAAATATGTATCAAAACATAATGGATAAGGAAAATGATGGTGGTTGGGATAATGCCAATGGACAAAAGAAAGAAGAATCATAAGCTTCTTAATCCACATACTAGAGGTGACAAAGTTGATTTTATGGAAGAAAGTTGAAGCTCTCACAACAATAATAGCAATAGATGAAGTGCGATTAAACAATTTCACAAGAAACTAAACACCATTGAGAACTTAGAAATCAGTCTAGGATTGAAAGGCATGATTATGTGATAAAGGGCTTACACCATAAGAACAAGGAAAATAAAATGCTATACAAATCTTAGAAGCACTCACTTAGAAAAATGACACTTTAAAAAACACATGAAACATTTTGAAGCATATCACTTTTAAGATGAAACATTTTGAAGCATATCACTAAGGAAGAGATGGGGCCATATCTAAAGGAAGGAGAGATCACAAAGGAAATAACAATGATTGAAGAAATGAAGAGGCTATTTGTTAGTGTCATAGAATTGGAAATTCACTCCAAATAAAACCTCAAAATACACCAATGTTGTAATGTTCCCGACCATCAATAGGTCAGGGAACGCCATTACTCACAGACTTCACTTAGCTCTGATACCAAATTGTAACATCCCCGGCCACTAATAGGTCGGGAAATTCCACTACTCACAAACTTCACTTAGCTCTGATACCAAATTGTAACGTCCCTAGCCATCAACAGGTCGGGCAACGCCACTTCTCTCAGACTTCACTTAGCTCTGATACCAAATTGTAACATCCCTAGCCACCAATAGGACATGCAACACCATTTCTCGAAACACACACACACACACACACACACACATATATGAATGACATGCATTTTAATGAATCTTAAAACAATTAACACATAGTTACTACTACCATACAGATTCAAATGGAATTGACAGTAAGTCCACATGCAACAGAACACATGATACATTTCAAGACACACAGACATGCATAACATACATAATTAAGCACGTAAATGATACTTATTTTTTAACTGGAGTAAAACCACCAATTGTGTGCAGACCTTCCAGGAACCTCCTAGCCTTAGACCACACTGTTCATCATGCTGGGTCACCTCGAGCTGGGATTAAACTCCACCAGGCAAGGGAATTCTAGGCTTGGCAAGGACAACAAGGAAGTTGCACAAAACAACAGGAATGATCTTTTATTCCAGGAGCCACTTATGCCCACAACCCACAAACCCTCATTCCCCACACGCCTACTCCACTCCATGAGGGTACACCTTCACTAATACAAGTCCATTGGCTAGTACACCTCCCTTAGCTTGGGCTTTAGCAACAAGTTGGACCAGAAGTCTCAGAGTACTATAGCTGCTACTAGGAGAACTCAATTCCCAACAAACTCTCTCACCTAGGAGAGTTGCTGATAGGCCTGACAACCTGCTGCTTCAAATCAGCTCCTAAGCAATATTGCAACAACATTCAACTAACATACGGGTGACGACAACAACAGGAAATAGTTATGGACACCCAAAACGGAAACAGCCTAATGCTAAGACACACACGGCTCACGCGAATACAAATGTGTCCGACTTCACTGAAGACACACAGAACAACTCAAGTACGACTCCAGGATTCCAAAGGTCTGTACTAGGTACATTGGCGATGATGATGGAGAACTGGTTCAATACGTGAATCCTTGGTCAATTGGGAAGGTGACAGACCTCTAGAGAAACGTAAGGGTCATGAGGAAACTCGAAACTGGTCCATACGCAAGGATGGGAAGAAACACCTGAATGGGAAGAGAACCCCCAACGAACTGGCTTCCTCAGTTATAAACTGCATGCGCCCAGGTTGACACATGTCTTCTTGAAGCGGGTAGGTTCCATAGCGCGTTCCCTTTTCCTAGGAACTTGGGACAACCGACTTAATTCAACCATAGCCTTTGAAGTAATAATAAAATATTATTCCCTTAGGGTTAAGCCCTTCTAGCTTGGCCCCTAGGCCTGAACCTTGGCCCCTCCCTTACCCTAAAGTGGAGCTTATTCCCCATAACTCTTTCTCCATGGTCGGTCTAGGCGCTTAACAATGTAATTTTATTAATGATCTGATTATTTACATATACAAAAGCAGGCTCATTTGCCTTGGCATTTGGCTCACCAAACTAATAAACACATAATTCTCTCAACTTATAACCACTCAACTCACCAACCTATAGAAGCTTATGAGTACAATTTAGCGGGGGCTTGGCCTTGGGGTATTACAAATGTAGTTCATTTTAATTTTAAGATCTCTATTAAGTGGGAGAGGAATAAAATCCATTGAAATTTAAATTTTTTGATGGTTTAAAATTGATCTAATCTAGTTGTAGTCTCATTCAACTAGTCAAAACCCACAAATTATAGAGATATGGATATGTACTAATAAGATATTGATTATTATTAAAATATTTATATTTATATTGTAAAATATTTCTATCTAAATATTCTATCTATGGTATTTATATTTATAGTATTTAAAACATTTGTATATGTATTTGTATTGTAGGAATATTTCTATCTAAAAATCATATCTATGGTATTTATATTTATGTGCAAATCTAGTTTCCTTCTTTTTATCTTTTTCTAACATTTTTCTGTGTATGCATATATGGAATCTCTCTTTCATATATATATAATTTTGTAAGATGAAGCAAGACCTCATATATATATAATTTTGTAAGATGAAGCAAGACCTCAAGATTGTGTATATGTGTGTTCCTTATCTAAATATGAGATTACTATTGCATCATATTATCCATGTCTCCATTTGGGGAAGAGGACAACAAGCCATGGGACTTGCTTGTTTATCTTCTTCATCTAATTCATTTGAACATGATAAGACATCTAAAGACAATCCTACACCTCTATCTTCGCCTACTCCACCTCCTCCTCTACCTCATCCATTTGTTACACCACCTATTGTTACACCTACTACTCCATCCATGCCACTAGTTGCAATACCTATCACACCACCTACTACACCATCGATCTACTCCTCCACCCATTGTATCAACTATTGAACCTATATCACCTCTATCTCCGCCTACTCCACCTCCTCCTCTACCTCATCCATCTGTTACACCACCTATTGTTACACCTACTAGTCCATCCATACCACTAGTTGCAATACCTATCACACCACCTACTACACCATCGACCTACTCCTCCACCCACTGTATCAACTATTGAACCTATATCACCTCTATCTTTGCCTACTCCACCTCCTCCTCTACCTCATCCATCTGTTACACCACATATTGTTACACCTACTACTCCATCCATACCACTAGTTGCAATACCTATCACACCACCTATTACACCATCAACCTACTCCTCCAACCACTACCTACTCCTCCACCCACTGTATCAACTGTTGAACCTATATCATCTATGGTCTTATCTAGGGATGAAGAATGTTGCTAGAGATATATATCTCATTGTAGATGACTTCTTATGTGTTAAATGTACTAATGTCTCTAGGTATTGTAACAAACCTTGGAGCAGTTGAAACATATATGATTCATGTATATTATTTGAAATTTATATTTGACATGTATATTTGACATGAAATGTATATTTCTCATATATATTAATTTTGATATTATCTATAAGGTATATTAATTTTCATATCATGTTGATTTTGCTTGATTTTTAAAATGTAGTATACACATGTTAATGATTAACATTAATAATATTCATATAATGTTTAACTCTTATCAAGTAAAAAAGGAAGATATGGCATGTTGATTAAACATGTTTACAAACTTAATCAATTTAATAGTTCCACCAATGATTACATGATTTGATTAAAATAATTAAATCATATTTTTTAACATTATTCTTAAATATTTTAAATAAACTTAATATTAATATTGATAAAATTAAATTATGATAATTAAATATAACAAAATAAATTATTCCTCCAATTTTATACAATAATAACATGCTTGCATCCATAAATAACAAAATTGATTCTACATAGATTTTGATTGATGAATTTGATATTTTTTTAATATATTTTGTTTCACTAAGACTTTTATTCAATCATGAAAATAATTCTAAATTTTTATACTAAGACTTTTATTCAATCATGAAAATAATTCTAAATTTTTATAATAAATATAAAAAGAGAGATAAAATACCTTTAAATAAAATGACTTAGAGAATAGTAGCTCTGAATATCAAATCTGGAAAACTTACATATTAAATTGTGAAAATAATATTAAATAATTTTTTTAAATGAATTTGTTTGATGAAATATTCTAGTATTAACTCTTAAAAATCCTTCTAAGTTATTATATTAAATATTAAAAATAAATAAAAATACATTCAACTCAAGTGACTTAGATTGTTATAGTTGTTAATATTAATCTTACTAATAGTATTAGAATATTTCATATTAAATGAAGAAAAAAATTCATTGTTATTTTTTTAAAATCATAAATTTTTTTGATTAAATATTCTATTAAATCATAAAAATGATTCTAAAATTTTCTATTAAATATAAAAAAATATTAATAATATTTTCCACGAAAATGATGGTTTTGATGATAATAGTTCATATTAATCTTACAAAAAGAGACAACATGTAGATCTTACAATGATTCATAATTTATTGAAGAGGTTAAAGCTCCAAAACAACAATTTTTTTTCAAGATCATGGTTGTAAATGGTTGTTAATTGTTTTTCATATCCAAYATCATAAAATGAAGAAAAAAATGATTGTGGTATTGTATAAATGGTATATAAATTATTAAAACTTAGTGCAACTAATAATGAATATAAACTAATAATGCACAAATATATTCATTGTCTGTGAGATCACYACTAGTTATACTTTTATTCTCTACCATGATTTGGGCCTGCCTACTGTGATAATTAAAAACACATACACATTTATCCAATTAAAAAAAACCATAAGAGAATGACATATCCACAACATAAATGTTGAATAAAACATGTACATATCACTCATTGTTTCCATCACCTTGATTATGGTTTTTCTTGGAATAATAATATTGGTGTTCTTGAAAACAGGTTTTGATCTTGGATTATGACTTAGTATGAACCACAAATCCCTATACAATACATATAGGTAAAAAAATACTTGGTTGTAGTGCTTTGGGAAATCATAAGGATCATTATTTTCATACTACTATTTGAATAAATCGATAATAAGTGCATAGCATATAACCTATATTCTAAAAAAAGAAGCATGCAATCGACATACATATATTTAGAAGGTTCATAGGGTCCTGTGATTTCAACATTGGAAAATGTCTTTATATAGTGAATCAGTGTTATAGGGTCAAATCATATGAAGAAGACACCTTCACACTCAATATACTACCTTTGACTAGAGACAAAACACCCTTCTTCAAAATCCATGGGATATCACCTTCTTTAAAAGAATAAGAGGGAAAAACCTCTCCTCTACTTTCTTTTCCTGGATAATGCTTCTTTTCAGTATTTAAAGAAACAAGTTCACTTCTAACACCTAATATGCCACTTTTGTTTTATAAAATGTGCCTCCATAAAAAAATATGGAATTTTTTTGAAGATATACATGGGATAGAGTAAATGGGAAATTTTAGGATGCTTCCAATATGGATGATCATAAAATATATATTTCCTTTTTATCCTAATGGGTATTTTATCAACACAGTTGTCACAAAATTCAGGATAATTGAGAAAAGGTTCCCCACTTGTATTGAACAATTCTACATTTTCCTTCTCTTTCTTTGTTTCATATGCCTTGATTCAACCTATCGATGTCATTATTTCAAGTCTCTAGGTTTTCTATAGTTTTCAATTAAAAAAAATGCTACTTTCTTTAAGATTGGTCTTTTAAGAGGAGTACTCTCAAGCAATCATACATCATATTTTGTATGCATTTGAACCATCCAACCTTGATACAAGGTCCACAACATTTGCGTCCATGCAGGTATCCTTTTGTTACAAGACTTACAATTTTATTGTATACATAACATGTTAGTTCCAAAGAAGAAAAATGTGCCAAATTAAATATACCAAATAATGCTATGGACATAAAAAAATCAATCAACATGATTAACAAAAAAAACTTCTAGTCCCTTGGATAATCTAGCATGGTGTATGCACATTTTTTCATATAATGTAAAATACCTCTGTGTTGATATGTGTCTTGATACATCCTATGCATGTATACAATCCCATAATTTCTTCAATTCATTGATCAATTGCTGGGGGTAGACATCCATTCTCTTCACTTGTAGTCTACCAAGAATTCTAAGAGCCAACACAATATCTTCACCTTCATGGACACCCATTCGAGGAATATTGTTATTGATCACTACCATTGGCCAAACATAATAGCTGGTGTTTTGGAGAGAATATGTATTAACTCCACCCATGGATATGCTCAATATAAGGCTTCACAACTCATCCTTGAATTTATTAGGCCTTGTATACCCTATATGCTTCATGGCTATTGAATCCACTAGAGTTCACATAACTCCTAGCTCACTTTTGTGTGAGGCATGTCACCCATGCAACACAACTAATTATTTGCAATGAAATATCCTTTGAATCCTTGGGATTATATGCATGTGCCTAAATATATTATAAGGAGGACCATGTTCCTTGCCATTTTAAAAAATTTATGGTGCCCATCATGTCCACACTCTAGGAATATCTCTTTTCCCATGTATTTTCTTCTATTAATCATACAATCATCTTATTAAGAGTGATATGATATGTACTCAACATATAACGTTTTTAGTAGTTGTTTTTCCTCTTTGCAACTGTTGGGGAGGACATTATAAGTTGGAAGTACCTTATATTTTAATAACCTACAATTAGTGGGAAATAAATATCCATTATCATTAAAAATATATAAATCCATTTTCATTGCCATTGTGTGACAAGATTAAATAAAATAAATGCACGAATTAACGATTAGTTAAATTAGAAGTGTCGAAAAAATCACATCTCACATACTGTACATTTCTTTCAAATTGTACAATAATATTATCAGCTCAAGGGGATGTCTAAAGGTAGTCCCATTACATGTTTCCTTTGACGAGTGGGTGATGGTCTAAATTTTTTATATAAATTATTAATAACACATAATTAGGAGGCAAAGTACACATTGCATACATTAAAAACAAATATTAATGCTTTCCTTTTCATAAAAAACTCTTTGTAATCTATAATCGAGGGATTTATAGTTCACTAGCTTCACCAACATGGACCCTATGATGAAATACATTTCTTGTCTTTGTCTCGTCTCTATCCTCAGTCTTATACAACATGCTCTGTCCTCTGGATACTACTAGGCCTATGTATTCTACCTTGCACAATGATCTTTATACCTATCTTACTTATTATGACGACTATAAGGTATTTCACTTACTTAAATTGCACACTAGAAGCCAAGTGATGACACAATGGAACATATAAATAGGACTCTGATTGGTTTCTATGTTTCTAATCCCAACAGAAAAAATGAAGGTCTCTGTTGGTTCTTTGTTGGTTATCTTCAAGACTTGGAAATGCCCAGGCCAATGCCAATAGTGGAAGAAAAATACACTCTAACTTTTTACTAAAACTCGTGCAAGTACTCCAAACTTATGGTTTTCAACTTCTACAACCAATAATCTATCTAACAAACATAAAGATACCAGAACCATTGTTAGGAAAACATATATCTCCTTTCGGTTTTCAAAGGAAAGATTCAAATTGAATATTCCAATAGACGAGGTTATTTATCACCATTATTTTACTCTCTTCAGGTGAATTTCCATCTTAGACATCCATTTTCACTTATTCACGTAAACAAGTAATATAACCCATATATGATATGGAATGATACGTGGATACAACACTCCAAGTTGAAAAAGGAGAAAGAAAGATGTAAATAGATAATGGGAGGAGGAATAATTGAACCCAAGAAGCTAGTCGTGCAACAACTAGGGAGAAAAAAACCACCCAAACATGACACATACGACCTATGTGCAGCCTCCCACAAGCTCTGTGCAATTTGAAATTGTAAATCACTGTTGAAGGAGGGACATACAACCTCAATAAGAGAAGAAAATTAAAGTGTCCAACCACTCATTAAAATGACAGGTAATTGGTTACAATGTCCAAACATTCATTAAAACACTTGGAAATGTGTAAAAATGACCAGGCATACACAAATTGGACCCATACAATGAGAAATATCCCCAACAAAAAAATGAGATGCCCAACATGATAATAAGACTCCCAATAATCAAATTTGATTCCCAACAGGCTAATCAAATGCCTAAAAAATGAATAAGATGCCCAACAAGCTAATGGGATCCCCAACAACTATTTTCATCGCCAGACATAACTTGAACAACCCGTGGGTGAATGAAAACTCCCCAATGGTGTATTAATTCACCTAGGTAAAGAATAATCCACCCAAAAATAAGAAATATAGCTAAGTGGAGCATGTACAACTCACAATCCACCCAAAAATAAGAAATATAGCTTAATGGAGCATGTTCAACTCACAGGTAAGTGAATACACTACCAACAAATTAATTTTATCTCAAGGAGTGAATTGGAAGACTTGCAAGAGAGAGAAAACACTAACAACATTACCAACAAATTAATTTTATCTCAAGGAGTGAATTGGGAGACTTGCAAGAGAGAGAAAACACTAACAACCATGAGAAAACCAATTTAGCAAGTCCACAATACTTGAAAAATCTCGATAATTGCAACAATTGATACCCGGGGCTCTATTAAATGGATGAATGTCACTAGAGAGTAGTTGGACTTCACATAAATTGAATGAAAAAACAATTTCTGAGTGATGCTAGCAGAAATACAATGGATTGTTCTTTATTTCCATTTAGGGTTCAACTACAGGCATAATTAAAACCTATAGAATTCCATACATAATATAAAAAATGAAGCAAGCAATAATTATATTCCCAACACAGTGAATTCACATACTTTTCCTTCACAATCATAGAGAAATATTCAAGAATTCATACATCCATTCAAAAATGCCATTATATATATACCCTAGAACCCAAACGGGGAAACAATTTCGAATGGTGCTCAATATTCTTCTTTCGACAATCTCTAGTACAATGTTATTTCCTTAGCCTTCTCTCCTATTCATTTTTTATTATTTTTTATTTTCTAAACATTTTCTCTCACATCCTCATTTGTCTTATTCAATTTACATTTGCATTATTTTACATAACATTTATTGTTTGTCATGTTGTCTTGCAGGTACTAAGTCTTTTCCATTCTTGGTTCAAATCCATTTTGGATCACACATACCCATTGTGAGGCTTTTTGGTCTCCAAATGATTAATAAACCAATCTGGATCAATGTACTTATATCTACTTCTAGATACAACTCTAACTATGGATCTGAATCTAGTATGTGGCTTTAGCTACTGGCTCTAGTCCTTAGCTATAGCTTTGGCTTTGTTTCTGGCTTGTTTGTCCTTGCAATGCATAACACTTTTCACTAACTTGAACTTTGGACTCAAATTCCATTCCCATATCATTCTTTGTCCTGGAGATAGTCCATCTTGGATGGTATTGAAGCCAAGTTGAATGTTGGTCTATGCTTAGTGAGAACCCAACATGTTTCCATCACATAACAACTCCTGAAGAGGAAGTACGACTACCTTCTTCAGCTAGGATCGATTGCTTCTCAGCATTGAAACAAATCGTTGTAGCCATGTCAATAAAACTTAATAGCCATGTTAATAAATCTTTGTAGCTATTACATTAATATCCGCTCCCTTAAACTTTCAAAACATTTCAGAACGTGAAAAATGCGTGTTGCACTTTCTAGGTGTCTTTCGCCTCCATGCTCGCTTGGCTGCTTACGATGCTCCTGCATCATACTCCCTTGCTTGAAAATTTTCATGAACTCCTGTTCATGAGCTCTTGCACGGTCTATCCATGCTTTTGAATTTCTTCTTCATCTTCCCAGCTGGCATCTTCAACTGGATGTCCCTTCCACTTGATCAAGTATTCAAAATACTCTTTTCTCCTGGTCTTCCTGCTGACTCTCTTGTCAATTATGCTTTCTATCTATGGCTTTTCAACTACAGGAATTTGTTCACTCCATTGAACCTCTGTCTATTCATCCTCTGCTCCTGCTTTTCCATCTCTGTAAGGGTACAAATCCGCAACATTGAATATCGACGAGATTCCGATCCCATCGGGTAATTCAATCTCATATGCGTTTGCCCCAAATTTCCTCATGACCCTGCATGGTCCAATCTTTTTCATCTTCAACTTGTTATATGTTCCCCTAGGGAATATCTCCTTCCTTAGATGTGCAAGAATCAGATCACCAAATTCAAATTGAATTTCTCGCCTGTGTTGATTTGCTCTACGTTTATATTCTTGATTTGAACTCTGCAATCGCTCCTTGACTCTGCTGTGAAGCTCCTTCATTGCTTCTGCAATTTTTTTTTCACTAGCACTCCTGAATTCAGTTTGTTCCACATCTCCCAATTCAGAAACTCCCCTTGGCTGCATTCCATATACAATTTGGAATGGAATATGCCCTGTGCTTCTGTTGAGAGAATCATTATAAGCAAATTTCGCATGTGGCAGGATGCGGTCCCATTGATTATGGTGTTCAGTCACTAGGCTTCTTAGCAAATCCCCCAAGCTCCTATTCACAACTTCTATCTGCCTATTCGTCTGAGGATGATACGCTGAGCTAAATGACAAACTTGTCCCCAACTTCTTCCATAAAGTCCTCCAGAAATGTCCCACAAACTTAGTATCTCGATCATAAACTATACTTCTTGGCAAGCCGTGAAGTCTGACGACTTCCTTGAAAAACAGGTTCGCAATATGAGTTGTGTCACTATTTTTCTAGCATGGTATGAAATGTTCCATCTTGGAAAATTTGTCGACTACCACAAAGATCAAATCACAACCTCTTTGTGTTCTTGGAAGTCCCAATATGAAATCCATGCTCACTGCGTCCCATGATCTTTCTAGTATGGGTAACGGTTGATATAACCCTGTGTTCTACCTTTTCCCTTTTATGTGTTGACAAATTCTGCATCTGTCCACAAATTTCTTAACATCTTTCCTCATCCCTGGCCAAAAATACGAGCCATTCAATTTTGATAACGTCTTATCATGACCAAAGTGTTCGGCCAATCCTCCACTGTGTTTTTCTTTCAGCAGATTCCCCCTCATGGAGCATTTTGGAATACATAACTGATTGCCCCTGAACAATAATCCATCCTGGATCGTGTATTCGGTCCACTAGCTTCTATCCCTGAGAATTGGATTCTCAAATGCCTCACACGCTTCCTTAAAATCTAGGTCATCTCTGTACATTTCTTTGAGGTTATCAAAACCCAAAGTTTTGACTCTGAATTCCTGCATAAGCAAACATTTCCTGCTCAAAGCATCAACAACTTTGGTAGCAGTCCCATAAATATGCTTAATTACAAAAGTAAATTTCTACGTGAATTTAACCCATTTAACATGTTTTTGGTTCAACTTCTCATGTTGAGTCACGAATTGTAAAGCATGATTATCAATGTACAAAACAAACTCTTTAGGAACCAAATAATGTCTCCATTTCTTCAGTGCATGTATGACCACATAGAATTCCTTGTCATATGTAGTGTACTTAACCTTCGCTTCATTCAATTTCTCACTGAAGTATGTGATCGGTTTGTCATCCTGGCTCAAGATCGCTCCTATTGCAAATCCACTTGCATCACACTTGACCTAGAATGTCTTGCTAAAGTCCGGCAAAACCAAAATTGGTTGCTCAATGATCTTCTTCTTCAACAAGTTGAAACTCTTCTATGCTTCCCTGTCTAGTGAAAATATTTGTGTCTTTTCTTCACCGTATCCATCATTGGTGCGCTAATCCCACTGAAATTTCGGATGAATTTCCGGTAGAAACTAGCCAAACCATGGAAGCTTCAAACTTCAAACACACTTTTCGGTGATGGCCAATTCTTAATTGCATTTACCTTTTCCAGGTCCATCTTCAACTCATTTGCAGAGATAACAAAACCCAAATAAATGAGTTATGTCCTCATAAATGATGATTTCTTCACATTAATCAACAACTTCTCTTGCTATAATCTCTTCATCACTGCAACTAAATGCTTTAAGTGGTCTGCTTCAGTCTTGCTGAAAATTAATATATCATCAAGATATATAATGACGAATTTCCCTATTAAATCCTTTAGGACTTCATTCATCAGCCTCATGAAAGTACTGGGTGCATTTGTTAAGTCAAATGGCATAACAAGCCATTCATACAACCCTTCATTCGTCTTGAATGTTGTCTTCCATTCATCACCTTCTCTCATGCGAATTTGATGATATCCGCTTTTCAAATCAATCTTTGAAAAAAATCTTGCTCCACTCAAGAAATCCATCAAATCATCCATCCTTGGCAATGGAAATATGTATCTGATGGTGATCTTATTGATCGTCCCTGAGTCGGTACACATTCTACAACCTCCATCTTTCTTTTGGCTGAGCACTGTTGGAACAACGCATGGAATCAAGCTCTCTCTAATCAACCCTTTATCCATTAAGTCCTAGACTTGTCTCTTGACTTATTCATTCTCTTGCGGCGTCAACCTGTATGCTGCTTTGTTTGGTAAAATGGCTCTAGGTATAAGATCGATGTGATGACTTATACTCCTGATAGGTGGCAATGAATGAGGTAGTTCATCCACTACTATATCAGCAAACTCTTCCAGTAACTTCTGGATTTCCTCCGGTAAATCATCCACTCTTGTACTGGTCAAAACAATTCTAGGCTTCCTGACCACGACAAACTATGTGTCTTCCTTATTCTTAACCTCATTAAGAAGTTCCTTCCCACTCATGAGAAGTACAGTGTTTCTTGCCTCTGTTTTCACCTCTTTATCTTTAATCGGCAACAACATGTGCATCCTCCCATTCTTCTCCAGGGTGTATGTGTTTTTTCTCCCATCATGAACCACATTCCTGTCATATT
>SNQJ01S0010086.1:111010-124287 GCA_010110895.2 Picea sitchensis | reverse complement strand
GGCAAGGAGTTCCCATGATCTTGAAAATCAACTAAGAATCTTCAAGAAGTTTTGCTCCAATATGGGTATGATTGTTAATACTGATAAGACGAAGGTCATGATTATCAAATCCAATAAGATCACTTATGATACCTTCGTATATGACAACAAAAATTTCAAGGAAGTGACTTCATACAAATATATTAGAATTGATATTCACCACAAGCTCAATTGGAATTACAGCATTGAGAAAAGGATTATTGGGGAATGGAAAACTTATTATGGGTTTGAAAACAATTGTAAATAAGTTGATCTTTGGAGTTGGGATAAGACGAAACTTCTCTTTGAGACTCTTGTTACACCTTTTATTCTTTATGGATGTGAAATATGGGGTTGTAGTATCTCTAGAAAAAATACAAAAGAATTTTATAACCTATAATCTCAAAATTAAAAGAAATACGCCCTATCCCATCCTCCTCTTAGAAAAAAGCCTCTTCCCCATTGAGAGCATGGCTATGACTAGATACCTAATGTATAAGAACAAGTTAAACAACATGGAAGACAACATGCTTCCTAAAATTGCTTCAAAATCGAATCGTAACCACCATCGACTCAAGCGAGGATGGCATAAAGATGCCCGGTCTTGGATAAACTATTGGGGAAACTATTGGGGAATCATGGAAGAGACCATTTTGCAGAATAAAGATATTAAAAAAATCATCAAATCAAAATTTAAGGAGAAAATGTGGTGTGATAAAGAATTAGAGGAAAAAAGAAAATTAAGGTATTATAAGGATGTAATCAAACCTAATCTAGAAGATCAAAATTATATATCGTTTTTTCCAAGTGTAAAGAAAAAAATAAGCATTGCTAAGTTAAGAACAAATTCTCATGAGCTCCATAGTGAAACTGGGCATTGGTCAATTCCTAAAACACAATGAGATGAAAGAGTTTGTCACCTTTGTGAYACTAAGAAGGTTGAAGGTGAAAAACACTTTCTCTTATATTGTCCAGCCTATACCTATATTAGATCTCATGTTCAAAATATTTGTCACACTACCAACCTTCCTAACCTATTAACTCAACAAAAGTATGGTGATCTTGGAAATCTTCTCTTAATACTTTTTGAGCACATAAACAAAATTCTAAAGAATCACAAGTAATAACTTACCCTCTTAAGGTCCGATAGACCAATTTGGTCTTAGTGGACGTTAATCATCATCATCATCATTATATGTGTGTGTGTGTGTACAATTTAAAGTAAACAAAAATCTTATGGTTAAAACATTTTTGTGGTGTATTCTTCATTATGGGGGAGATTTGTAATTCCTTGAGTGCTCAAATTTTTTTTTGTAAGAAAATATTTCTATTTAAATATCAACAATATGTACAAAGGGTCTCTTTAGGATGCTCATGGAATCACTCTGTCCATCTAACATGTCCATAAAAACCAAATGTTTGCCAACCTTCCCTTGAAGGGAAACCAAGTTGGATTTCAAAAAAAACTGTATCAGGCTACTACTAGAAAAAAACATCAAGAAGTATAAGAAACTGAAAGACTAGAAATTGAAGCATATGCAGCTAAGCCAAAGAAAAACTAGTCAAAATCTAATATTCAAAAATTGATATGTACTTAGTCATGGAGATGAGGCACCTAAGGAGATGACATATACGTCCCTTCCTGATTAGTTTCATATTGAGGAGATCACTAAGACCGATCAGACAAGCCACCAACATGCATCATATGGAGAGAGCCACATTATTTTAGCTGGCCAGAAGACCATGGTGAGGAGAAACTTGTTCTGATCTTCTATAGCTTCCAATAGCTGTTTAAACTGCGCAATCTTGGTCTTTTGGAAATATTCCTTGAGCTACCATAATTTTGGTATATAAATAGAGTTCCAATGTTTTGTAAAAATTTGTATCCATGTTCCTTGAGCAACTGAGATCATGAGTTGTTTCTCCAACCTATTTTTCCACCTCCCCATCTTCCTAGTAGGCCCTAATTATCTTGACATAATCTTCTATAGGTTGCATGGAATCTTTTTCCTCTGGAACAACTAAAATTTCATAGAACTCAATTGTTTCCTCCACTGTAAGGGCTACCCGAGTCTTGAGAGCAGGGGTTGAATGGCCACAAAAAACACAAGGAGCCATGGAACCTACTAAAAGAGAAATATGTCACTCCGAGGCAGGGACTGAAGTGGGCATAGAGACAGAGACATATTTCAAATCTGACCAAAACCTGAGCAAAACCTAGAGATAGAGGTTGGAATAAACCAACGATGGCTCGTAGGACATACTAAGTATTCGAACCATTTTCATGACAAGAAGAGTAGTGTGTATAGACATCTAGAAGGCAGTTACAGTCATATATGGAAATACAATCTTGAAAAGGCTGGAGCTCATCCCGCTTGTACCCTCCATAATCCCCCCCATCCGAAGGATATGTACTGTGTTGGATATAATGACTCACCTGTGTGGGAGTTGCATATTTGATGGGATAGGGAAATCATCCCTATCACCCAATATCTCATGGTTATCATGAATGACACTAGATCAACATCAAAAAGTTAACACTTAACATTTAAAAAATATATTAATAAAAAAACAATATTTCAATGTTGGCCATAAATAAAATGTTTCAATATCCACCTTAAATAAAATATTTCAATATATGCTATATAAAATACCAATATATCAATAACAATGCACCATAAAATAATTTGCTACATTTATTTCAATTATACATTTAAAAATAATTTTATTCATTATTTTTTAATAATATAGTGATTNCACCTTAAATAAAATATTTCAATATATGCTATATAAAATACCAATATATCAATAACAATGCACCATAAAATAATTTGCTACATTTATTTCAATTATACATTTAAAAATAATTTTATTCATTATTTTTTAATAATATAGTGATTATTTTAATAAAAATAATTTTATTCATTATTTTTTTAATAATATAGTGATTGATTTTAATAATGGTACACTTCAAAACAAACAACTTGCAATTTAAGCAATTATTTGGTAAAAATATTAGTATTAGTATACTAATGGTAAAGATAAATTACATTACATATTAAAATTAAACAACATGAAATAAAATACAAAAAGAAATACTCCAAACAAAATATTACATATTAAAATAACATAAAATAAAATAAAAAAGAAATACTCTAAACAAAATATTAATAATTCATGAGATAATAAAATGAAAAATAAATAAATATTAGAATAGGAATGTAATACATAAATAAAATGTCCACAAATATACACAAATAAAATATGAATAGAATAAATGTTAATATATATATATATATATATATATATATATATATATATATAATCATAATTTTATATGTAGATCTTGCTGAACAACTATCTTAAAATCTGACCGAGGTGCGAAGCTGGTTGAGTGCAAAATTTTAAGAGATGTTTGCATCTCTAAACATTTAATTCCTTTGTAATTATTAATCGAGGGAAACATATACCGCATTCATAGAGATCCTTCACGGGAGCCTTATTTATGAAAATAAACTAAGTCTTCTATATGCTGAATCATGCTGTTATAATTCATAACTAAGTGTAACTCCTTTAGCTTGTAAATCTATTAGATAGACCATCAAGTAGCTTTGACAATTTATTTGTATAATTTCAGAAAGTCTCAGCATAATTTATACGTGGATAGCTAAATATGACAGTCAACGTGGTTCTCATAGCTCGAAATAATCATGTACAAATCTGAAATGTGATACTCATAACTCGAAATAATTATTTGCAAACATCATTTATAGTATTTGGATCTTCATAATTGACAATGTTACAGTCCAGGAACCTTGTAATAATGATGCACAAAGACTTTGGCGTTCAGTAGTTAATATCCAATATCCTGCAAGTTCAGTTGGTTTGGCTGCAGACGGAGTAATGGTGCAGGAAAAGCAGTACTCAGTCTCTTTAATGGTTGGCAAAGTACGAAATTAATCTCAACGTTATCCTCTTCCATATGTCCGTGATGCTGGTCAACCTACAAACTCAGTCCCGTTAGGGTTGATACTACATACATTTAATTATTAAGGTAACACTTCAGGATCTGTAAATCTCGTCGACACTTTTGCAATATCTGGGTCACACTTACCATTTCCTGTAGAATCATGTTCTCTTGTTGCAAACGACGCTCCTGAATGCAGAAAATCTGAAAACAAATCCCAGAAAAATGTGATACGGAATAGAAAATGGAATTTTAGGGAGTAGAAATGATCACGCTACCTTGTTCCTTCGCTTGAATTTTTCATTGTCTAAAACATGATCCTGTTCAACAAACACTAATAATGTTAGCATACTGCAGGTTTTATGTATTTTTAAGTAAACACTAGAAAGCTGCCAATATTAACAAAATATTGCCTTTCTCTTCGAACTTGGGTGGCTGCCACTTCAAGCTGCTTTTCGAGATTGAACAGCTCGGGAAGCTTCAACGAATTGATGTCCTCGCCCCTCATATGCCTGTACAGGATTCTCTTCAAATACTATTAAAAGCTGACTATAACATTATTCCCTAAACAAATTTCGAAGTACATTACCTTAAACGAGCTTGAAGGCTTTCATTTTCTTTGGTAATTCGTTTCATTTCACACAACAGCTGCTATTTTGTTCCACAAGTCACACCCCCCAAAAAGAAAGAAAACCTTCTTAAGCTCAATTTAAAACATGGTGGGTCTAACGTATTAAATTAGATCCATGGCCATATATATAAACACAATCGAGAAGAAAAAATTCTCTTTTCCTACATTTCTTCAGCCAGCTAGGTGAGAAACAATGCTTACTTGATGTTGATAGTCCATACGTCCTAGTCCCTGATCCGACTTCTGGTATCTCTCGAAAACTTTCTTCATGCTTCTTGCAAGAAAATAAATGAACTTGAACTTAAGTTATAGATCATAGCAGGAAAAAACATAAATGAACTGTTTTCAGTAGAAGATCACTCGTACAGATTGCCAAAGAGTCACGATTAGAATTTTTTTTTTTATTGATTGACTTGATAATATATATATATATATAACTTCAAATCTTTATATATGGATATAACAATATAGTTAGATAGAAAATGTATGCAATATTTAAAATAAGCCAAGAAACCATATATAAAACTTCACAAACTAACCTCGAGCTTGACCACTCATGGAGTTTGCCAGTGCTGGAAAAAATGATGAGAGCAACTTCTGCACTGCATAAGACGGAGAACTCGTGTGCTTTCTTATGAAGTCCCCTTCTTCTCTTAGAGAACGTGACTTGCCTGTTTGCTGTGTTGTCAATCATTTTTATTTCAATCTTTCCCTTCCCCATTTATCTTGATCTTCTCAGCTGGGAATCTCTTCCTCTCCCTTCCCTTCCCTTCCCTTCCCTTCCCTTAACCCTCACTCAATGCCCGAATGCAGACTCTACAATGACTATATATATAAGACAAATCATCAACCCTCACTCAATGCCCGAATGCAGACTCTACAATGACTATATATATAAGACAAATCATCAACACAAGCTTTTAAATTTCATTTATCATGAATCTTTAATGCAATGGTACGACTGGTAAAAGATTTCTATTTTGGACACGCCCCAGGAAAAGTTGAAATTTCTCAAAGTAGCTTCAAGCAGCTCTAAGTAGGTACGCCACACTGTATGCACTGAAGGCCCAATTGCAGATCTCTACTTGTCGAAGAAATAATGTATGGACCAACAGCTTATAATGGTGGCCTCACGTTTCCAGTTTAGTTCAATGTGACCCAAGGCTTGCTGTTAACTATGATTAGGATATACCAAATGTGTCAAGGGGAATCGTTACTATATTGTGATCTGTTGCCTGTCACCAGTCAGTGTTAATGCCACTTAAATCAAAATCAATTGTGATAGTTCTCTCTGGTCACCGCTCTTTATATCAACAAAACTCGGGAAGAGTTAATAATGGGTAAAACCATCCAACAGAGGTTACGAGGCAAGCACCACGCAATATGGATATGAGGAATTGACCTCTCGAGCAATGGAATGTTACAAAGAGAAAACTCAAGGTGGTAAGAATAACTACTAAGGGTGTGATGGACGATTTGATTAAAAGGCTGCAGGAAGCATTCCCGAACTGAAAATGCCAATTCTGATGTAAATAACAACAAAGGTAGGGTTCTATTAATGCTGAAAACCCAACGGATATGAGGTGTAGCATTTCAACTAATACGTGAATTTGTTAATTATTCGCTGAAATTAAAATGAACTGAAGGATTCTTTTGAATCACTACACCATCAACTTAAAACTTGATACTGTTCAACAAAGAAAGTTGCAAGATCCTTCGGGGATGTAGAGTGGTGATTCAATGTCTTAGACGGACGAGGTCAAGCAGGCAGAAGTGATGTTGAGAGGGCATAGACTGCCACCCAAGTTCAAATGAGTACAACTCTTGTTGACAGTGGTTCTTCATACAAATAAGACTAGCACAGCAGCAAAATAACTGCTGGTGAACGCTGAAAGGCTGAGAAGATGAAATACATTTTTAAAAGAATATATTAAATTTTATTATCTATTAACAAATAAACTGTTGGGCTTCATTTATCTGGTGTTAATATCTTAATTTCTGTTAATCACTTACGTGGCAATCAGTTAGCTATCAAAGTAATTTTTAAATATGATTAGGTAAATGTAAAAAAGTAAACACATAAACTGATGTCTTTAAGCACTAAACCCCTATTAAATCTGCCCATTGTCAATAGGTGTACGCCTTTCGGCGTAATTAAGCAAAAAATGCAGTCAAAAATTAAATCTCAACGGTTCCTTTTGAATGTTGTCACGGTGTAACGGTATATTTAACGCCATAATTTAACGAGATAGGAATATTCTTAGCCGTGAGGCTAAACATTCTACCTTCTTTTTGGTTTTTTAGGGGGATATGTAAATTTGGATAAAATGTTATTTTTTGTTGTTTAAATTATATTTCTGAATGTATAAATGGATTCAGCATGCTGAAAAACCTTTGGGGCACTCTGATTATACAATCTTAGCCACTCAAATCTCCAGATCCAACCATTTCTCACCAGATTTCAGGCAAAATCAAACAGAAAAAATTACTAAAAAAACCAAAAGTAGAACATTTAGACTAAGATATGATTTAACCAACCTGGTTGTATTTAACCAACTTGCTTGTGACTTATTGTGGGATCCATCCAAAGAATTGGCAGCTGTCAAGCAGAAAATTGTTGGATCTGCTTAGAATGTTTTACTGTTTTTTTTCAGCTTGTTGAATCCATATAATCTGAATTCCCCAGATGTTTTACAGCATATAGAATTCATTTATGTATTGAAAAATGCAATTTAAACAACATAAAATTGCAATTTATCCAAATTTGTATCTTTCACTAAAAATGTCAAAACTTATAAACTTTTAGACAACATGTTAATAATATAGTTTAATACAATGCCAAAACTTTTAAGGTTTAGACAATGTCTTAATAATAAGTTAAATATGATGGTGACAATTATCTACTCAGCCCAAACCCATATCAATTGGATATCATACTATTCATCATCTAAAAAATAAAAAAATATGATGAAGAAAACACACTTCCAATACCAATAATAATAATAATATAAAGAGTGAATATCATTTATCACATATAACTCTACCCTATAAGAAAAATGATTTTTTAAAATATGAGTTAAGTTTTAATACAAATATTGAATTCTGGTTTTGTATCTTGTCACCTTATCTTATGTTACCAAATATTGTTCTGGAGTATAGAAGAATGATGTTTTTTTTTTAAATATAAGTTTGAGTTTTAATCCAAATCTTGAATTACTATGTTTTTTTTAATATAAATTTGAGTTTTAACAAGTGGAGTTGCATAGCATCAAGTCCCGTCTTTAAGACAAGATGTCATTATAAATTTGAGTTTTAACAAATAGAGTTGCATAGCAACAAGTCCCTACCTTTAGGGCAAGGATGCCGTTGTTGAAAGGTTGAATGACTTTGTTTATTGACCTTGTAGCAACTATTAAAAAGTTATTTTCAAATTGTACTTCTTTCCCGATAATCAAAACCTAGTGTACTTTGAAACTCTTTTGTTGAAATGGATATGTACAACATTGAAATTTGGCACAAAATTTATCATGTTTATTATTGCATGGCAGAGACTTGCCCATCATGGCATGGACATTATTTGGTCATGTGAAGTTCACCAACAACCCAACAGAACGCCTGAAATAGAGTGCATGATGGCGAAGAACACGGTCTTAGCCTCGAAACTGTGGAATGAGCAGACTGATTTGCGGTGGAATAAATAATTTAGGATGCTCGTTGAGGCAAGGGTCAACTGCCAAGGTCTACCGCGCGAGAACATGATAACTGGAGAGAGCATTGTCTTTAAAACCTTGGTCAGAGAAAAGTTCTAAGCAGTACTACAGAGTCGATAATCAAATAGACCTATTTCCCAAAGTAATTCATAAGGAAAACAATATAATTTTTTTACGTAGGAACTGGAACGGGAACTACAACTATCTGAGCATTAACTCCATTCGATCCGAATCAACAAACGTTCTAAGGTAGTATCAATACGTCCAAAAGAAAAATTCAAGGAGAAGTTTAGTGATACGACTATATCAGCTACTGATCATTCACAGTTCAGGTGATGAATCGACGAGACTAAAAGTGATTTCTCTAACTATATGTAATAAATTAAAGAATTCTGGAAGTAAAGGTACATTTTTTTCTCAACCCCCACATATTTCTCTCACAACGGAAACCTGTATGCTACTGGAAAACAAGTGTAAGGTTTGAATAGAGGTCTGGAATGAAGAAATAACAGTTTGGGAGGATCGTTTTTTTTAAAAAGAACCAAACAATAAAACTCGAGATTTGGTTGCACCAATGGGTAAAACAAATTGTATTATATATTTTTGAACTGGAAAAGTTTATCGAACAACCACTAATTATAAAATATACTATAACGAATGCCATATCATAATTCAAAGCCAATTTTTTTGGACAACTAAATCCTTTTGATTCTTGGAGAGTGAACTTCATTATAAGTTACATTTTCGAAGCCTTTCAGACAGGATGTGTTAGAATTAATGATTAATTTAGGGGTTGGTTGAAGATTTGTAGGAGTTGTTGAGATATTCTCTCAACTTCCATAGCTATGTTTGGGGTAAGTTGAATCTGAGTTCAACTATATATGTACGTATGTATGTGTGCAATATGATAAGGTAATTGTGTGTGAATACTGTGTGTCTCTACTCTCATAGATTTTAACTAGATGTCTCTATGAGATTTGAATACTAGTCTTAACATTGAGACCTCAAGAATTTTACCGTTTTTCCTCTGCCAAATTTTTTAATCTTAGAGCTATTTCACACTCGCAGCAGATGTTTGATTAATTACAAAAACATAGTTTTATTAACAAAGCTTACAACAATTACAAAAAAATAAACTTATGACATTACATGCATAATTTAGTGAAAGTAATTGGAGCCGTTAACATAACCACATCCTATCGACCTTATAAATTAACAAGACCGGACCATGCCCCMAAAAATGTATCTTATAACTCAAATCAAACAATGTTTTATATTACCGAAGCAAGAGACAACAATGTTAATTTCGAAGAAAAGTGACCACTAGGAAGGCACAAGAGCGACATTTGGAAGAAATGAGAGTGTCTATCTCACCAGTCTTTCCTCCATCTGTCATACCATGATTTTTCATGGGAAGTACGTGCAAATCATGCTCCAGGTACCCTCATGAATTCAGACAGCAGTCGAAGCACGAAAGTGCTCATCTCGACCTTTAGCTGACTAGAGAATAGTTGGGGAGAAGGCGCTTCCCCTTGATCTGGGAAGATGTACATGGAAGAAATCAAGGAAGAAAAAGTGGACGAAGTTGGCCAATATGCTGAAGCTGAAAGATCCACAAGAACAAACAATGATGAAAAGACCATGTTCAACAGTAGAGGACCTGGCAACAAATGTACTGCTAATTCTAATTCTGAAGAAGCAGCCTTCAAACTTGATCACGGCAACAACACAACATCACAGACTGCCTAGGCTGAAATTATCTCTGGTAATGTGACATTACATTTGCAATCGAAGGATCCAGAGACGGTAAAACATTGCAGGTTTCAATACCTGACCATGGTGAATTCTTTGATCCGAGTTTTCAAGTCGCATGTTCGAATCTTTGGCAGCAGTATTCCGTAATAAAGCCAACAAGCAGGTAATACCTTTCAGGACTTTGATTTCTTCCCCTCAAAGCGCAGGTGTGATCATACGTCAAGGAAAATGGCTATTGGCAGGCAAAGGGAGAAGTCTCGGGGCAGAGGAACGAGCTAAAGGCTGGAAAACACTATCCATCTATTCACTCTATTTATTTATTACGTTATTTCTCTAGATGGAACAAAAGACTTAATCTAGGATGATACGATACTGGAGAGTGTTGCATATATAGAGGAGGAGGACCGTCATCAACAAGATGAAGAAGGGCAGTAGGAAAACATGACCGGGGAAGGATGAGAAAGGGAAGAAAGAGGATTCAGATTCCTCTAATCAGGGAAAGAAGGACTTGAGCCACATCAACATGTTCTAAATCGGAAGGGGGAATAAATCAACGGTAGACCTAGCTACTTACTAACGAATAGGAGTGAGAGGAAACACATTAGCGCGGGCATAAAAGCAAGATACGTAGGCACCAGAGACAACGGGGGAAGCACCACAAGCAGCTTCTTTAGATCCTCCAGTCCCAGTCGTTTCGTCGTCTTGTACAAAGGCAGGTTTACCTGCAGCATATCGAGAGAGAGAGCTAGATGCCTCGATGGGTTGACTAATAACCAGGTGTTTACCCATAATCTCTTAATCCACCAGTCAAATAGGAAAGTCTTACTCAGGAGCAGGAACCAACCTTTTCTCAAATGCCAGCAGTCCCCAGTTAGAGGTTAGTAAATTTCGAGCTTACAACAATATCAGAAGTTCTGTAATAATCCATTTAGACTGCCCGAGGTGAAATTACAATATGTTCAAACAGATTTTCCAAAACATAAGAGCAGGTTCGAGTCCAGCCTAACTGATTTATATATTGGCAAGAAGCCCCGGAAGGAGCCCAACCATAAACATTGGAAGATCCATAGTAAGAATCAGAGCCCGAGCCCGTCCTAGGAGCTTTAGAATAATAGATATAAGCATTGGAGCAAGGGAAACACTTGGAGATACGGAAGTTAAGGGGACCATTGCTTATACTACCGAATCTTCTTTCTCTCGCTCCCTCCGAGGCAACTCCCTCGATGATAAAATGGCGCTGCCACTGCAACCTTAGCTCATGGTATTATAAGCGATGGACCTGGAGAAGCGATGGGCGATGGACTTGGAGCAACGATAGGTATATAAGGTAAGGTCTATGGGTTTATTTGACACCAGGGAATGAATGGCCAAGCAGGGTTTATTTGACAGCAGGGTTTGCATGGCAGTGAGCTGCAGAGAGCTGGACACAACATCTATACGGCATCCATATCATATGGAAAATGGAAAAAACATAAGTGACATTCAATGCTATGAAGTAATGCTAGATTGATATCTAGCATTACTTGATATCCAACAAAACTAGTATCCAACCTAAGGTTTTGGTCGCCTTGAACTAAAGTTTTGGTCGAATATATGGGCCAAATAAGACCTCAAAGATCAAAACATAGGATAAAAATATATTTTCCAGAGAAAATCGTATGGATGGTTAAAAAGTTTGTTCATCCATCTTCATGCAGGGACTAAAAAACCGATTACTATGAGTCCCTACCAGCCAAAGGGCAGGGAATAATAATAATCTTGAATTTTGGTTATCTTAATTTATTTTATATCTTGTCATCTTAACTTATTTTGTATCAAGGACCATTGAAAGCTATGGTTCCAAATTTGTCAAAACATAAAGAATAAAGGAAAGGGAAGGTGATTTTCATGATGTTAAAACTCCTTACCATTAAAAAAAAATAAAAAAATCTTAAACCTAACCACTCAACACACTTAGGTGACAAAGATGGTTTTATGAAACATAAAGAATAAAGGAAATAAAGGAAAGGGAAGGTGATTGTAATTATGTTAAAACTCCTTACCATTAAAGAAAAACAAGAAGACTTTTAAGCCTTACCACTTAATACATTTAGGTCACAAAGATGGTTTTATGGAAGGAAAATGATAGATGAAAAAGGTAGATGAAATATAATAAATCATTTCTATAGAAGTTAAACACGATTGAGGACTTATAAATAAGCCTAGGATTGAAAGGCATATCCACATAATAAATAACTTAGAACACAAGAACAAGGCAAAGAAATTTCCATCTAGACCTTGGAAATATATTTATAAAGCACTCAACTACAAAACCATCACTTCAAAAAACACATAAAACATTTTGAAGCATATCACTCTTAAGAAGAGACAGGGCCATATCTATAGGGAGGAGATATGGGTGAGTGTATGAAGTTGATGGACAAAAAAGTGGCAATGGGGTGCGAAAGAACGTGCACATGCAGGAACGCGTGTGAATTCCTAGAAACATGCACGTGTTCTTAATCCTACAACCTTAATGCTCATCAAACCACCACATAGACTTGACAACTCGAATTATTTAGGAATGTGCACATGTTCCTGAGAAACACTCGTTCAATAATGTGCATGTGTTCCTCAAAAACATTGAAATGAAAATAATGCACACACACTATAGGAACATGCACACATTCCTAAAGTGTTCATGCGTTATTAGTAAGAGGAACACGCATGTGTTCCTGTCAACACAAGATATCCCCATCTCTCTCCTTCTCTCTCTCTCTGTCTCCATCCCTCCCTCTTTCTCTCTCTCTTCCTCTCTCTCATTCACTATCTCCCCCTCTCCTTCTCTCTTTTTCTTTGCCCCCTCTTCCCTTCTCTTCTTGTCTCCCTCTTCCTACCCCTCTGCCCCTATTTTTCCCCCTTTCTCTCTATTGTTCCCCCCTTCTCACNTGCACACACACTATAGGAACATGCACACATTCCTAAAGTGTTCATGCGTTATTAGTAAGAGGAACACGCATGTGTTCCTGTCAACACAAGATATCCCCATCTCTCTCCTTCTCTCTCTCTCTGTCTCCATCCCTCCCTCTTTCACTATCTCCCCCTCTCCTTCTCTCTTTTTCTTTGCCCCCTCTTCCCTTCTCTTCTTGTCTCCCTCTTCCTGCCCCTCTGCCCCTATTTTTCCCCCTTTCTCTCTATTGTTCCCCCCGTCTCACTC
>SNQJ01S0010086.1:83631-98115 GCA_010110895.2 Picea sitchensis | reverse complement strand
ATTGCATACAAATATCTAGAAGCATTAAATACTTTCTTGACTTTGATAGATGGTGGGTGTGATGAATTAAATGAGCATGGTGGAGTGTTATGTACATTTTGGGGAAAATTATCAAATAACATTTATTATCTAGCATGAGAATACAAACTTTTTATTTTATTTATTGTTGTTTAATGCAAGTCATTTATATTTAGTTTTATTTTAATATTTTCCCAAAATATCTAGATAAGGGAGGTTGATGGATAATGATGAGGGGGTTGAGGAGACTTGGGGAAGTGTGTATGGAAATTTGATAAATAGGGAGAAGAAGTAGAGAGGAGGGGGAGGATGGAGAGGTTTGAGCATGATGAGAGGTTGTGAAATTCTTGGAATATATAATTCTTGTGATAGTTTTCTTTGAGCATTTGTGCTTTGCTGTTCTTTGAGTCACGGGCACAGAGGGCCAAGAAACCGAAAGGTTTCTTGGAGCTAGGAAGCCAGCTAGGCTTCTAGTTGGAAGGGAGGATTCCGTTGTTTCACTCTGAGAAAGTGAGAAAAGAATGCTTGGAAGCACCTAGGACTACATTACAATGGATGAGCTTTGACAAACTAAGGAAGAGGTATTTTTCAGTGGTATTTGTTGTCGATATTTTGTATATACTTTTGTTTTAAGTTGCAAATCTTAGAGTTAATCTATTACTTATTTCATCATTCTATTTAGATTTATCGTTGAGCAAATGTAGAATAATTGTGTAAATGAAATGAAATTATGTTAAAGAAAATTTGTTATTATGTGTATAAAATGAAAGATTAATTGTTTAACATCTTGGTAGGGTGTTACAGAGGTCTTTTACTTTCAGCTGTGTTTATACCCCATGAAGTATTTACACCCCAGAAGTATGTACACTCTTCCACGCGGAGACGTGCCGAGGCGGGGTACCCCCTCTGCGGGGTCCCGGGGGGCTATCCCCCCAGCTAGAGGGTCTCGGGGCAAGCGGGCCCCCGAAGGAAAAATTTCCTTGTAAATGTATATTGTAATTTCATTGTAAATATGGACCGTTCATTATAAGGTCGCAGATCTAACGATAGAGATTATGTTAGGGTTTTTTTCCCTAGAAGAAAACCCTCTTTTATGAGGGAAATGTATTGCAGCTATGGTTGGTGGAGAATATTGTATTCTGAGATAGGAGACTGTGAGAGAAATAATATGAAGTTACAGTGGGTTTGCTATAGGTTGTATCCCTTCATATGATGGATAATAATAAAGGAAGGACCTGACAATTTCTCTAGTGGACGTAGCCCACACTGGGTGAACCACATAAATCTGTGTCTCTATTGTATTGTGTATCTTCTGTGTCTTGTTTCCACATTTGTTTTATTTTATTGCTCCACGGTCCTGTTTTTCTAATACACGCTAAACCATGAAAAATGTGAACCAAAGACTCTGCCAACCTGCGACTCTGTAATTGTTGGGTGCAAAATGTATATGAAGGAAGTGTTGGGTGAAAAATGTATATCACTGAACAAGTTGGACATGAAAAATGAAAAATAAAAATAAATTTCAATAATTAATTGAATAAAATTTAACAAAAAATAAATGTGAATAATTAATTGAATAAAATTTAACAAAAAATTATCACATTTGGGTGCAAAATGTATATGACAAAAATGTTGGTTGAAAAATCTATATCAAGGAACATTGTACATGAAAAATGAAAAATAAAAATAAATTTAAGTAATTAATTGAATAAAATTTAACAAAACATTATAACACATTAATAATGAATACGATATTTAATAGTAATAGTATAGGATAGATATCATAAATTTAATTTATAGTTTAATTATTAATATTAACATAAAATAGTATATACAAGTATATATCCATTTTAACTCTAGAGTCAAGAAGAAGGATTAATTCCTAGAAACAAACCTTTATTATCATAAGCAAAATCGAAATTCCAAAATTTCAAATTTACATTTACAAACATTAAAAACAATATTGATATATAAATTACTATAAATCTTGGTACAATGTTATAATATTATATAAATTATTAAATTTCATGTTGTTGTAGCTGTTCGACCGAGACTCCGTAATTGTTGGGTGCAAAATGTATATGAAGTGTTGGGTGAAAAATGTATATCACGGAACACGCTGAACCATGAAAAATGAAAAATGTGAACCCACCACTCCACCAACTTGTGACTCCATAATGAAAAATGTGAACCCACCACTTCCCCGCGACTCCATAATTGTTGGGTGCAAAACTTATATGACAGAAGTGTTGTGCAAAATGTATATAAATTTACAAGTTGGACATGAAAAATGAAAAATAAAAATAATTTTCAATAATTAATTGAATAAAATTTAACAAAACATTATCACATATTGATGATGATGATGATTAACGTCCACGAAGACCTAATTGGTCTATTGGACCTGGACCTTAAGACGGTAAGTGATTACTTGTGATTCTTTAGAATTTTGTTTCTTTGTTTGAAAAACATTAAGAGAATCTTTCCAAGATCAATATTAGTTTATATACTAATATTAATATAAACTAGTATATACAAGTATATATCCATTTTAAGTAGAGTCAAGAAGGATCAATTTCTAGGTACAAACCTTTATTATCATAAACAAAATCAAAATTCCAAAATTCCAAATTTACATTTAAGAACATTAAAAATAATAGTCAACAAAATTTAAATAATTGTTTATACTATTCTATAAGTAAAAGTGTAATAGAATTATATAAATTACTATAAATCTTGGTACAATGTTATAATATTTTATAAATTACTAAATTTCATGTTGTTGTCGGACTTTTGATACATAAGCATGACAATAAATGTGAACCCGCTAATTGTTGGGTGCAAACTGTATATCACGAAATTGTTGGTGCAAAATATATATCACTGAACACACTGGACATGAAAAATGAAAAATGTGAACCCACGACTCAACCCACGAATCCCTAATTGTTGGGTGTAAAATGTATATGACGGAAGTGTTGGGTGCAAAATGTATGAACAAAAAGGACATGAAAAATGAAAAATAAAAATAAATTTCAATAATTAATTGAATAAAATTTAACAATACATTATCTCATATTAATATTGAATACGATATTTAATATGAATATTATAGGATAGATATCATAAATTTAATTTATAGTTTATTTATTAATATTAATATAAAATAGTACATACAAGAATATATCCATTTTAACTGTAGAGTCAAGAAGGATCAATTTCTAGGTACAAACCTTTATTATCATAAACAAAATCAAAATTCCAAAATTTCAAATTTACATTTAAAAACATTAAAAGTGTTATAGCATTATATAAATTACTATAAATCTTGGTACAATGCTATAATATTTTATAAATTATTAAATCTTATGTTGTGGTCGGTCGGGTTGGACTCTTGATACATAAGCATGACTATAATGTTGGGTGCAAACTGTATACAACCGAAGTGTTGGGTGCAAAATATATATCACAGAAGTGGACATAAAAAAAATGAAAAATAGAAATAAATAGAAGGATCAATTTGTAGGTACAAACCTTTATTATCATAAACAAAATCAAAATTCCAAAATTCCTAATTTATATTTAAAAACATTAAAAATAATATTGAATAAAATTTAAATAATTGTTTATACTATTCTTTAAGTAAAAAGTGTTATAACATTATATGAATTACTATAAATCTTGGTACAATGTTATAATATTTTATAAATTACTAAATCTCATGTTGTTTTTAGTCAGGGTCAGACTCGTTATACATAAGCATGACTATAAATGGTCCGGGTCAGACTAGTGATACATAAACATGACTATAAATATGAACCCGCTACTCCGCAACTAATGACTCCGTAATATAACATATACAATGTTATAGGCAAGAACTACGCTACCATGTTAAAGTCAATAACCTCTTTTGAACATGTATAATAACAACACATATACTAATAAAAAATACTTAAAACTCTGGTTGGTCTTATAAAGAAACATCTCTTAACTAAGTAAATGCAAAATTCTTTATATAAACACATACTTAATACTCTTGTTTTTATAAAAAGACATGTCTGAACTAAGTAAATGCAAAATTCTTTATATATACAATATGTACATTTATAATTTTACAAATATTTAAAACTCTCGTTTTATAAAAAACATCTCTTAACTAAGTAAATACAAAATTCTGTATATAAACATATTATGTATACAATGTGGTTCTTAATTAATTGGTTGAGAAATAAACTCAAAATTTTAACCAAATTCCAATATATAATATAGAGACCAAACTCCAATAAATAAGGATCATCCACAATTGTAATTTTAATAAACTACTTGAATACTAAATACTAAATTGATAGCATGCTTATAGTCATTTCATTTTATTTTATATAAAAGTCCATTACATTATTTGGTTTGAATAATTAATCAATAAATATCAACAATAAGAGTACAAGTAAGTGAACTGGTAGACATTTCTTCAGTTTTCAATACGTACTGTCAATTATCAATGTTGAACTCCTAATCCCAGTTGTGCATTTATATAATTATGTTGGATACGATCTTTTACCACTAGTGTATAATAATTAATAATTACTGAAATGGGTTAAAAACTAGAATAATTATACAATGTTTATTTAAAGTATTGAGTTCTAACATTGCTCATCCGAAGTTGCATTTTATAGAAACATGTTTTTATAAGCTAACAAATTTAAAGAATGAAAAAGAAAAAACTGAAAATTTCATTTACTCTGTTAGCCATACATTTGCAAAATATGACTTAATACTTTTGTGCAAACAATGAGCATATCATGATGAATCAAATATATTACAATAATTGATTATATACTTCAAATTTTTTAATTTATTTTTTATATAATGAATATAACCCAATTCTTAAAAAAAGCATGGCAATCAAGATCAAGAAATTAGTTACATAACATATACCATTTAGTAATTCATATCAATAATTTAACAAAATTAGATAATCATAGTATGATATGATAATGTTTTACCACACTTGTTTAAGATAAACTAGAGCATGAACACCATATTAAGAGAATGTAAACATAGATATATTACATTGCAATAACTTCAGTGGATTGAATTTCGGTAAGGAGTTTATAATAAAGACTAGAAAACCTCCTATTGAAATTTGAGATGTTTTCATCTTTCATTATTCTCATGGCATAAAACTCTGAAAGGAGTAGATCCCATGACTTTCTCTCACCCCAAAATCCACAGAAATATTCCCTCAATTCATCCCATGAGCTAATCGACTGAGGCTGCAAATGTTTGAACCATGCTTTGGCATCTCCTTATAAGGACTGAGAAAAGGCCCTCATAGACACATCATCATGTTCGATCCCAAAAAGTTCTATAAAATGCTCAAAGACCTGAATATGTTTTTCAATTGACTTTCCATCAAGCTCTCCATCGAACCGAGGAAGGTACTTATAATGTTTCAGAGGAAAGTCATGAAGGATGGAAGGAAATTTAAGAGGACTATACATTTCTTGAATCTTGGAGGGTGTAGGATTAAGAACGGAAGGTACAAGCTCAGATTTGGTTTCATTAAGCTCACAAGAATAATCATGAACATCATATGGCTCAGAGGAAAAAGCTTGGTGAATATTGGTTATACAAGAAGGAGGTATCCCTACAGTTTTCCATGGAGGATATACAAGGGTAGATCTATGGGCTTCATTTGAATGCAGTAAGTGAAGACATATTCTTTTGAAAAACTCAAGAAAGGACAATAAGATATTGATAAAACATAAACATACTTCTTGGACTAAACTTAAGCTTGAGTACCTAATTTTTCCATACTGCCCTTCCATATCTTTGTCAATAGGTCTCATTCTCTAGTGGAGTCTTTGAATCACATTTGAAGCTTGATTGGAGTTGCCATGGAAACTTTAGCTCTGGATTCTTCTGTCATTGGAATCACCTTCAACAGATTTTCTGATGTGTGCAGTCGTCAGAGAAGAAATACAGCCAATATGTGCCTAAGTGTTTATTTCTCTCAGACCTCAAGACTCAACCATGTCGTTCTTTCCCAGGGAAAATTTTCAATTTCGTCCTCGGCAACAATGCCAAAATTTTAGCACTCGGTAATTTCTTTGGGTTGTATTAAAGAAAGCCTCAAGGTAACTGTTTCAACCAACTTTAGATTGTATTCTGACCTATAAAATCAGAGAGGGCTCTCTCGTATGTATAATGACTGGTAATATCTCAAATATTTCATCAATAAATGAAAAGAGGTGATATTTTGCAATATGACAAGTTTATTTTTGTTTTAAAAGGGATGGTAGGACAATCAAGAGAGAAAGTTCCATTGGGAAATGGAGTCGATTTAAGAAAACGATAGAAACAAATGACTCAGTGACTAAACTCGAGAGGATAAAGGATAAATGCGCAACAATCTTTAGTTAAAAATCATTGTGTGTGGCGAGAGAAAAAAACATGAAGCAACTCGGAGCACCATTGGGGATGAATTTGGAGTTAACTTAGAAGAATCATAGTTTGTCTAAATGGCGTGAATCTAGAGCACTGCGCAATGAATTCTAGATTCGAAATCACGTTTTGATTTAGATAGAAATTACAGATGTGAATATAAGAGCAAAAGAATCACATACACAAATAAAGAATACAATACATTAGACTACCACCGTTAGAATATTTTCATCAAAGCTTTAGAACTTTTGCATTAAGTTTCAATCGGATCAAAACAAACTACAATCAATAGTCACTGTCTACACTATTTTTCCAACCAACCTCTTTTACATGAAAATGATCCCCATATATAGAAAACTAATGTTTCCCTTGGCTATTAGGTTCTAACTACTCTCTCCTATAATCATGGATCCAATTTCTTTGAAAGAGAACTACAACTTCAACGGATTTAATAAAAATAGAAAATCTGACTTTGACAAATCACAATCGTAACCGAAATATTCTTTACAATCATTGATCATGATCAAAATTAGACCATATGGTTGTGATAAGTCATCATGTGCATTGTTGTACACTCCGTTACCCTTGCACAACAAGTCTTCTATGCAACAGTGACCTACAACAAAAAATGTAGTGGATTGTGAAACAAACTAGGAAAATAGGCATTAAAGATGACATCACATTTCACTAATAAAAAACTATTTTTGGAAACTGAGAGAGGTTTTTTTAGTTAATCTTGTTATAAATACAAGCCTCTCTAGGGTTCTTGAATTTATCTCCAACTGGCAGGAATGCGTGTCTCAAGAACATGACTCGGAAAGGAAATCATGAAAATTGAAAAATAGGACTCAAAGATTCCTTCGAGTCTTCCAAGATATGAAACATTTTTCAAATATGAGAGGTTTTTATTATTTGGTTTGTCCTAAACAAAAACCTCTCGGAGAGTTTCAAAATTCCTCTCTAGTTGGTCATAAAGTGATCTTTAAGTTGACCACTAAACCAGTCGTTTGCATAGTGCGACTTGTAGCTCGTGCGCAGGAAAATCCTCTGCGTGAAAGAATCCTATGTGCGATATCCCACTACACGATGAAATCCACTGGACAAAGAAATCGACTGCGCGATGACATCCTTTGCGTGACAACATCCTATGCGCGACAACATCCATTGCACGGCGAAATCCATTGCGCGACATATCCTTTGCGCTGTGAAGTGCTCTGCGCAACGTGTAGCAAATTTTGCAGCGCACAATTGCAAATGGAACAAATAAATGATAAGATTCCTTTTGAAACTGACCCCCTGAGATGTTAGATGATGTCAGGCATAAAAACAATATGGGTGCTAACAGGAATGACTTTGCAAATTGTTGACAAACCTCTAACCTTAGCTAAGAAAATCATGGTGCTAACAATATTGTTTTATTTCAATGACAAGTAATAAAATTTGTGTGTGTGTGTGTGTGTGTGTGTGTGTGTGTGTGTATAATATTTTAAAATTTTTATGAGTACCTAAATATTATTATCAACATTTACAATCTCACATATTCTTCATATGGAAATAAAAAATGAAGGTTTTTTTTTTTAATTCAATTAAATAATAATAATCACTTAAGGAATATATACAAATGAATAGATAAAAATTATATTAGCGATGGAGATGTTGTCAATTTGATTTGTTTTTACCTTGGGTCAAATTTGTAGAAGTACTTTGTCAACTTTGTTGAAGTTCTTGCATCAACCTTTTTGAAGTCCCTGCATTAAATTTCTGATCTTTCTTTAATGCAATGGTTGAACACCCTACCAACTCCTTTGGGTACTCTTCTTCCCCGAGGACACGACCCTTGCCGAAGTCCCTCCATCAACTTTCCGATCTTCGCTTAATGCAATGGTTAAACACCCTACCAACTCCTTTCGGTACTCTTCTTCCCCAAGGAAAATACCCTCTAGAGTTTTATGAATATTACTCTTCAGCAAACAATTGAAGCTTGACGCTCTCAATATTGACAAGGATCCCCACTTCTATACAACCTTCAATTACCAAACTCTCAACAATATCAATCACTAGTCATTTTTTCATTATGATGCATAATATTTACCTTTACAAGTGTAACTCACATGCACAAGTGCACATGTATTTACCATTTAAAAATTTAAAAATAAATAATTTTACTCACTCAACTTTCCTTTACTCCTAAATTTTCCTCATATGATTTCAATTACTATGGGTGTGTGTGGGATAAATCCCCTTTCTCTTGAGACCTAAAGCAACTTATTTGTCATTACTCTTGGCAATGGTCCTTATAGACATTTGAGAAGGTGGTTTGTTTTCTTTTGGATGGTAGAAGCCCCTTAATCTAGATTCCATATCATTGCTCTAGAACTTTGTATCTTGGTATGGGGGCATTGGAGTTTCTTATGGGTTGTGGCATATGGAGAGATTATGAATCTGAGAGTCAATCTTTGGGTTGTGGTTTTAGTAGTGAGATATGGGCATTAACTAGGTAGCTGGGAATACCTCCTCGTGGGTATCTCACAAGTGCATGTGCTCCATTAGAATATTACCATCGTAGCCATGGGTGTTGTATCTTGTGTGATTTAAATGAGGTCAAGTGCAACCTTCAATACATTGAGAAGGAAAAATTCAAAGCCCATTGTAAAGTGGTGAGTTAGACTACCCATTGGCATAGGTCGAAGGAAAAATTTCCAAGCTTTCTACAAAAGGAAAATAGTGCCAAGGAAAAATGTCCAACCGATTTAGCCAGGAACATACTAGAACTTCAAGACGAGAAAAAGAAGTTGAAGCCATGATGGAATTCAAAAGAGCCAACAGTAGGAACTTTGTGAGAAGGTAAGACATATATTGTAGTTGATGGTTAGAGTTGTGAATCACCTTGGCATGTGATTCTAGTTCTATTGTGGATTGTAGCCCCTGAATTACATCATGGCATGATGAAATTCTAGTGTGCACCTATGAACAAGACATGATGTATGGGATAAATGACGTATTCCCTACAACCACAATTGGACAATAAGAATGTGAGGATGAAACATGCATAGATCCTTAGAAGCACATGCATGTTGAAGCCCTCATGGACATGCTAGTTAGTAATAACTCGCTATATTATTTTTCTATGTTTTATTGAGTTTTGTTATTTGGAGCATCAATATGTAAAGCTACATACATGCTCGGTAGTGAAAGGTCAAAATAAGAGGCATTGTGAATATAGAATAATGGATACTCAAAACTCCTTTTTAGACATTTGGCCTTGACCATAATTTTTTTTCTTTTGTATTATATAGTTGTTTTATTGTATTACAACATTTTTCAATACAAATGATAACCATTATTATAAAAAAAAAAAAGAAGTAAAAATAAAATTTGGTCCATTAATCATATATAATAAATTAAAAAAATAAAATATATGTTTATGAAAATCACTCCAATTACTTACAAATCACAATTATATATCTTTATCTCTAATTATTTTTATATTTGATATTATTTTTAATATTATATAAAACAAAAATATCTCAAATATCTTTCCACATCTAAGTTTGTTGCCCCTAATATTTTATTTATTTTCTAAACTTTTATATATAATATCAAATATAAAATTAATTAGAGATAAATATATCCTTTAAAAATTTCTTTTAAAGAATGAAATTACAATCCTTCCAACATTTCAAAGCTTCCTTCAAAAAAGGACTTGCACTTCTCTCATATAGATATCATTTTCTATACATACAATCACCTAAAATAGTGTGAAAACTACTTCATGAATAGACTCATAATCAAGCCTTAAACAACATGCATACAATCACCCAAAATAGTCTTAAAACTATTTCATCAATAGACTCATAACCAAACCCAAAACAAGACTTTACCTATCAAAATTACATAAACTTATCAAAATAAAAGTAGTCTTTAAGACAATCCATAAATATTACAACTTTATTTAATGAACAATCATCTTGAGACAAAACAAATCTCTTGAGACAAAACAAATCTTAAGATTAAAAACTTCACAAAATATTTAAAATTGAAAAATAATAGAGAAAAAATATTGGATATTAACAATTTCTTGAAGGTTTGGCCTTAATAATTACTTTTCATAAGAGTTTCATCTAATTTATTACAAGTCAAGAGTCCTTGAAAACTTGTACCATTTTATCCCTTTTATTTTTGCATCCAATTTAAGAGAAAGCTTGAAAGCTATGAGCTTAACAAAATTTTTGGTATCATTTCCAAAAATTGTTTTGAATTTTATCCAATTGAAATCTAATAAACACAATATTCCCCAACACCACAAGATTAAAGATGTCCTTGAACTACTCCATCAAAATAAAACCATATACCTATTTTATCAAAGTACTAGTACAATTTTGAAAAACACACTAAATGAAAAGTATCAATCTTCCTTCAAAAAGATTGGACTTTCTTAACAACCAAAATGTCATGCCATAATCACTAGAAAATCTTTGAGTTTCACTACTAACACATTACCTTCCCAATTCACTTTGAAAATATTCATAAATATATGCTTTTTAGAGGTGGGCTCAAATGACAGGTTCTACTATGTAAAGAAATAAATAATAATAATTTAAGGCAATATTTTTGTTTATTCTTAAAATGAAAATTTTAAATATTTTTTAAAAAACATACCTTTTTAAAAAAACATAGATTTATAATGATAATTTTTTTCTAAATATAATTATATTGATAATTAAAATCATAAAATTCTTTAAAAAACATACCAACATAAACTTCCAATAAACATATTCACATATATTCATGATTAATGTAATTATATTCATTATTATAATCACAAAATTCTTCGAAATAAACATACCGACATATTCTTCCAATAAACATATATTTATGATAGAGATCCTTCACAGAAAACATACATTCACAATCCTTACCCTTATAGGGAGACATAGCATTCCTAACAGAAACACACTAACATATATTCATAATCATAAAGTTCAAAGGAGAGACATAAATATTTTACCAGTAAAAATATACCGACATGCATGAATTCATAATAATTTGGAAATAATGGTTAAATAATATAAATTGTGAGCTTAATTTTACTTGTGTGTTAGTTTTCTCCAAATTCTAAATTGGTATCGGAGCGATTGGAGATCGAATTTGAGTAGGGGCGCCGAGCGCTTCCCTTTGTATGCGCTCCCAATCTGTCCCAGCGCTGCAACGCTCCCTCTCCATTGACCAGAATCGCTAGCGCTCCACTTGCTGAGTTAAAGAAGCGCCGACCATTCTGAAAGTTGTGGGTGAATAGCGTGAGTTTGTGAGAGTCTCATTTTTTGTTAAATCGCGAGCTGAGGAGGCGTGGGTTCATAGAGAGAGTCGCCGATCGTAGTGAGAGCCTCATTTTTTTGCTGGAAGAAAGCCGATCGATCTCGCATCTCCTGCTCGTATATCGCTCGGATGCCTGAGGACGGGGGAAAACTTACTGTGTTTTTGCAGGCCATGGGCGAGTGAGGGATAGAGGAGGTCGTGAGGGCCGATCCACCATTCTCAAAGGGAGCCACAATTTCCTTAATGCACAATTTTTTATTTTAAAAAGCGTGCCACGATTTGCATGAGATTGGGCAAATCGTGAAGGTTCGTTTCTTATGAAGTTTGAGTGCATGGCACAATAAACGATATATATATTTTTATTAAAGTGGATATATGTGTGCATGGCAAATGGAGGATCATAGCTTATTGGATGGCTATTGATTTAAAAAAACTGGATATTAAACTTTATGTGGGATATTAAAGTTTATTCTAGTGGATATTTTTTATATGAGAGTTTTTTCTCTGTGATCCATGAGAGGTTTTTATATGTGAGCTTTTTATATGAGAGTTTTTTTTTTTAATAAATGAGCATGAGTTTTTATGCATGGATGTTTTTAAATATTTCTTTTAAGAAAGTTGAGAGTTGAGGTAGAGATGGATCCGTGGATCCGAAGGCATAGTGGCGGAAAGTTGCATATTTTTGGTGATTCACTTGCAGAGAATATTTTGTAGAGATGGCGAATCCGCTAGAAGAGACCTACCTTAACGAAGCCAACATGTTAGATGACTAAAATTTCATTAACTGAAAATTCAAGATGCAGACGCTCATGGAAGACTATGGTGTATGGACTATTGCGAAGGGAACTGAAGAGAAACTAGTTGCGACTGTCGATGCGACAGCAACAAAGATCCAAGATTGGGAGAAGCGCGAAAACAAAGCAAATGTATTGCTGCGCATGTCTGTTAAAGATAACATAATTCCACATATTAGAGAATCTAACACTTCTGCTGAAACTTAGACAACACTTAAAGCATTGTATGAAACTAGCAACACAAATCACATTTTGTTCTTGAAAACTAAATTGCTAGGCATTAAGATGGATGGAAATTAATCTGTTAGTTCATTTTTGGGTCGTATTAAAGAGGTGAAAGACGAGCTAGTAAACATAGGGGAAACTGTTTCCAACACTGATATGGTCACTATTACCTTAAATGGTATGCTAGAATATTATCAGATGTTCATAACAAGTCTTGCAGCAAGGGAGAAACCTCCTACGTTTGAAGAACTGACAGGTATTTTGCTGCAAGAGGAAGAGAGGCGCAAGAATCTGCCTCAGAATAAATATTTGGCACTGTGGTCAAATAAGAGATGTGTGAGAGGGAGATAAGGAGAAAGAGCCATAGGAGGCAGTTCATAGCAGAGAGAGAGTTCATCGCAAAGAAGACAATCCCCAAGGCCGAATCAAGGTATGCAATATAACATGAATGAGTCAAAGAGTTGTTTTTATTATGGTCGACCTGGACATATTGTTAAAGACTGTCATAAGAAGAAGAGTGATGAGGCTAGGAATAAACCTAGAACATATTCAGGTCATTATGCAGAAAAATCTTCAAATCATGATCTCAAATTATTTATGCTAGTGATGATATTGATGAACCCCCCAATTTTGATTCACAGGATCTTCGATTGTTTGTGTCTAACGCTAGTTTATCTGCTAAAATGGATGGTACCGATGTTTGGTTTGTGGATTCCGTAGCATCAGTACATATGACTTGTAATAAGAACTGATATGCTAATTTTAAAGAAACATAGAATGGTGACAACATATATCTTGGAGATGACCGCGCTCATAAGATCAAGGGATATAGAGACATTCCTGTGACATTGAAAAATGGTACTATTCATCACATTCAGATTGTTGTGTATGTACCAGGGATAAAGAAAAATTTGATCTCTGTGTCCACCATCACAGATCAGAACTTGAAGGTTGAATTCTTCAAGAATTATTGCATAGTGAAGGATCTACTGGACCAATTCAAAACTGTTGCAACGAGAGTCAGAGGAGGAGGCCTATACAAACTTGATGTTACTAGAAAAGCACATCACACACTGACTTCTGCAAATATGCCAATAGATATTCTTTGGCATCAAAGGTATGGCCACATCAATCATCCCGATTTATTGTTATTACAGAAAAGAATATGGTTGAAGGACTTCCCATGTTAAAGAATGAGAATGTTGCCTATGATGGATGTGCATTAGGAAAGATATACAGAGATGAATTCTCTTCTAAGTCTGATAGGAAAAAAAGAGATGTGTTAGATCTTGTACATACTGATGTTGGTGGGCCTATGTAGACTAGGTCTTTAGGAGGTGCATTTTACTTTCTTTTATTTATTAATTATTACATGAGATACACATGGGTTTACTTCCTTATAAGAAAAAGTGATGTTTTCGAGTACTTTAAGGAATTCACAACCATGGTGGAAAAGAAGACAGGAAAATCCATCAAAATTCTCCATTCAAATCAAGGGGAGAGTATAAATCAGGGGACTTCAACAAATATTGCAAAGATCATGGAATAGTACAATAGTTTATAGTACCACACACTCCACAACAGAACGGAGTCGCTGAAAGGAAAAACAGAACTCTGGTAGAGTGTGCATGCAGTATGATGAAAGGTAAGAATCTCTCGAATGCATTTTGGGCTGAAGCCATAAATA
>SNQJ01S0010086.1:28854-67819 GCA_010110895.2 Picea sitchensis | reverse complement strand
TATAGTTATAGTTTCATGTATTTATAATTTAATAAAAATGATATATAATTAGTAGAAATGGATTAAATTAAAAGCATATATATAATTTATTATACTAACATTTTTTTGATAAACCTATAAAATAAACTATTCTAATTTTATATTAAGTTTAGTCTTTTAAATTAAATAATTTTTTTAATAACCAAAATTAAATAAATGATTGTATAATAAATCATATTTAAAATATTTAATCATAAAAAATAATAAAATACAATATAACAACTAATTATATTAAAATATATGGTTTATATTTATATTAAATTTTAATTTTAAAATATTTATAATAATAATGATTTTAGTAATTTATTAATTCATCAAAATAAAAAAGAAACATAATACTTCTTTCCATTTTTTAAAAACTATGAAAAATCAAAAAACATTTTTGAAATTTATTCCATTATGAAAACAAAACATTAAAACAAACATATTATTTTTAATATTTTTTTAAAACTTCAATAAATTAAAATTGATATTTATAAATAATAACAACCACGTTTACCACTATTATTATTAAATACACAATTAAAAAACAAATAAAAATTTATCAACCCCTTAATTAAATATAAAAATACATCACATAAATCCTTGAAAATATAGAAAGATATGTTTAAATATTTAAACAGAAATAAAAAAGCTTCATAATCTCTCAATTTTTTTTTGGAAGTTTATAACTTCACATTTAGTTCTAGGCAACTCCATCATTATGGACGAAGCAATTAGAAAATAAAGAAAAAATCCATATTCTGAAAAATGGACGCATCTATTTGTAGTAATTAGAAAACATAAATCTAAATGCATTACATTTTTTACTTATAGTACCCAAAAAGGAGGAATGGCTTTCAATGCAATCAATTCTTTACCATGAGAGAGGCGGCTCACTGAAAACGATTGAAAAACGGATTTGTGACCTGTAAGATGTCCAATAGTTCGATCCCACTGTGATTCCCAAATTCAAACAATAGCCGTGCTCAGGATTCAAAACCAGAATAATGGAATGGCGTGAGTCACTTTTTCTCCAATTCAAATGAATGGATTTGAATAAACAGAATGGTGCTCACTGCTGAATGTTTCAACAATGGTGGGTGCTCTCAAATTGAAATTCAAATTGACCATGAGATAGCGTGAATTCAAATCTACCAATCGACCATGAATGTCTGTCCCTTCACCGAATCATCAGGACTGTTTGTCCGCGCTCATTTTAGCACCATATCTTGATGGTGCAATTGAATGCAGTTGCATTGGGAAATGGAGTTGGCCATGGACTTCTTGTTGTAGAAGACAATGGAAACGGAACGAAAATGACTCTCCTAGAGATGGGGTCGACTCGCCGAGGTCTCCGAACTGAGCACGATTTTCTAGGGTGGCGACGTGATGTTCATGCACCATGGCATATGTATGGGCAGCATGCTGACAGAGTTTTAAAGACTTTGTAGTAGGCTGGATATTGTTCGTCTTTAACAGAGGTTACGAAGAAAGCACCACATAATGGGGATATGAGAAAGGAGTGTGTTAATTCGGGAGCAATCTTTTTTTCCTAGTTATATTTTTGGTATATTTTTTGGTAGTGTAGTTTTAAATTTTTTACCAATCTAGAACTCTGATCATTTTTTTGAGTATTTGGGTTGATTTAAAATGGGATGAAACCCCTGAAATAAAATTTTGAAATGCATGAAACTTTAATCTATGCCAAACTTAGGCTACCCCTGAAAATCTGACCGGATTCAGGCCCAATTTTTTGCCAGAAAAAAGGGAAGATTACTTCCTATTTAATTTACTCCATATGAAAAATGAAGTGGGAGCAATGGGGTGTAGCATCTCAACTAATACATGATTTCGTTTCTACTAATTCCGGGTTACTTGGCTAAAATTATAATGAAGTATTTAAGGATTCAAGGCATTAGACGGACGAGGTCAAGCGGTTAGAAGTGATGTTGAGAGGACATCGACGAACAACTCTTGTTGATGGCGGTTCTTCATATAACTAGCAAAGCCGCTAAGTTGCGATTGAAAACGCTGAAAGGTAACTGTTGAGAACGCGTGCCTCCAATATATTGAGAATGCGTGTTTCCAATCTAAAAGTTTGTGGTAATCCGTTTGGCTGTATTAGGTTGATAAATGGAGCGTGGCAATTGCATATCTTTACAGTAATTTTTTAATGTGATTAGGTAAATATTAAAATGTAAACATGTTAACGGATGCCTTGATAAATGCAAGAAAGTTATGAACAATAAATCTGATCTATTGATTTTGGAGGACAACTAAGAATATGCCAACATCTTCAATGCATAGCCATCAGATTAGGGTTTAAGGTTAAATAAGGTTAAAAGATCATTAATTGTGCCCATTGTCAATAGGTGTATGCCTTTCGGCGTAAATATAATTATGAATAAAATGCAGTCCAAAATTTAGATAAGGTTAATGAAGCTTAAGGATGTTGTAACGTTGTAACTGAGATCAAGAATGGAATGGGAATCAAAGATATTAAGAGGTGGATCAAAATAAACTAAGGATCTAAAAATCAGTAATCAGCATAGCACAACTACATAAAAATAAAAAGTGATTGATATATATCCAAAAACATCATTAATTTTTATTTTCTAAATATTAAAATGAAGTTAAATTAATATAATAAAAAAATTCAATTAATTATATATTTTATTTTAAAAACATTTTTATGTAAAATAATAATTCTATGTATAAAATTTATCAATTTTTTTTTTAATTTTTCACAGATATTAATTACATTTTATAATCTATTTCATAATTATATACTTTAATTTATTAAAGTAATTATTTAATTTTCAAAAAATGAATGAAGATGATAATATATATGTATTTTTAAACTTACCAGCGTGGATCATAACTGAAACGAAAAAATTGTCACGGTAACTCAGAATTCTAAAACGTGGCCATAGTAACTTAGTAACTTGGAATTGTAATTAGATAGATCATAACGGTAAAGAAAACATGGCCACACTAACCATTGTGTAATTTGATAGATCATACTAATCATATTGTGTAATTTGATAGATCATAAATAGAAGGAAAATGTGGCTGACATTAACTTTGATGGGGGTAATTGGATAATGGCATTAAGTAAATGTGAAAGTTATTTGTTAACAATAAAATTAAAATTTAGTTATAGGTAATTGTGAAATGGCATTAAGTAAATGTGAAAGTTATTTGTTAACAATAAAATTAAAATTTAGTTATAGGTAATTGTGAAAGTCATTTGATAAGAGTAAAATTCACTCATAGGTAAATGTGAAAGTCATTTGATAACCATAAAAGTCTTGTGAGTGCTCCCAATACAATCTCTTTGTAAAATCTTCTTGTGCATGGGGTGGTATTTATGATATTGCATAAAAAAATTACGGAGTTTAGATTTCACAAAATTATTAACACCTTACATTATTTCAAAGCTATTGATATATCTTATCCGTATGAATGCTCTATTTGCTTATGATTCTTCTCCTCCTTCATAGCTTTTTGTCACCTTGGAGGGTGCCTTTGGGTTTTAGTTTCATTGCTCCATTTGATATATCTCAACACTCTTCTCAGTGCAAAATAAAAAAAAAACAAAAACATATGTATCAAATATAAAACTTGAAGAAAAATGTTAATAAGAATTATTCTTGTACATCATAATTTTTTATTACAGATGAGAAAAACATGAAACAATTAGATCAATGGCTATGATCCGGATGTAGGAGTGGAACAAAATGAATAACAGATTGAATACCATAACAAAGAGATACAAAGAACAACAACATATATCCAATGAACAATAACTTCTATTGAATAAATAAAATATGATGAAACTGTAAAACTGTAGAACTGAAACAACTTGCTCGAAAGGTGGTAGCTATCTCTGAGAAGAGATGTGGCTTCTACGCGCATCCGTTTGAGCAGAATGATTAAAATGGGGCTCCAAAGGCATTTTTAACATTACTCATGAATGCCAAAACCTTATAAATCCAAAAACCTAACCCTAGGAGATGAACCGCCAAAAGTTATGTGGGCCCCGATGGGTAAGTTGGTACCACAACTTCCTGGGGTCGTAACTTTTGCATACGACCTCCATTTTAGGTGCGTGATAGCCCGTTGGAAAGGTGTTTTCGATAACTACACATTATGTCGTCAAACTTTGACTTCATTTATAGTTTGACAGTGTCAAGCCAAAAAAAACATTGTTTAGGGTCCCAAAACGACCCTAGAAGTACACAAAGATGTACTGACATGAAAACCTCCAAAATAAGCCATTTGGATTAGGTGGGAGGCCACCAATATCCACCTGGAAGTAGTGTAGGGCTCCATACAACCTTGGAAGTGTAGAAACCACAATTACAAAGAATTACAGAAGAACATGTTGAACTAAAAACTGTAAAGAGGAGCCAGTTGGAATAGGTGGATGGCCACCAATATCCACCTAGATCATTCCTCCACCCTTAGAAAGAAATGGTCTCCATTGCATTAAGTTCCCCCATCAGGTGAGGAAACTTCTGTTGAATTTGGCTCCGGGTGAGCCACTTGCCTTGGTATAGGAGATGCCCTTTCTTGACAACCCAATAAAGATGGATCATTTGCTAGCGAGTGCCCTTGACCTGTGTGTCCACTATATGATCAGTGGATGCATGTTTCATGCAATTAGGGTTGAGCTTTGTTGGTGTCAAATGTTCTGCAATCTCTGAGGTGTTCAATAATGGTGGAAAATATGGCTGAAGGAGGTCCACATTGAACACTGGGTCCATAGAGAAGTGGGAAGAGCTTCTGATGGGGCCTTGTACTACGCTCTTTCTGCAAATGTAACCATACCTTGTCTCCCACCTAAAACTAGTGCGATACTCGATGTTGATCATGGTGTTTCTTGTACTTAACATTGGCTTTATGCAAAATCTCATGGACCTGTTGGGGGATGTGATGAATCTTCTCAATGAATCTAGTGGCTTTGTCGGCCTGAGACTGAAAATGGGAATATTCTTCCTTTGTGGTTGCAAGAGGTAGTTCAACATCAATGTGACCTAAGGGTTGGAATCCTAGCCCCACCTGGAATGGGGTATGACCGGTGGACCTATGGAGAGCCCTGTTGTATCTCTGTTGAACATAGGGAAGACTCTCATTCCATGTACGCAAATTCTTAGGGTTGTACATGCGCAGGATGTGCACAATCATTCGATTGATGACCTCTGTCTGGCCATCAATTTTGGGGTGGAAAGTAGTGGATTTAGTGAGTTTGGTGTCCAACAGTGACCAGAGATAAATGTGTTGAGGAACCTGTTGTATCGATTTGAGTTGATGGTGTTTGGTATCCCAAAATGTACCTACACCCCAAAATGAACCAAATGTCTTTTAGTGTCTTTGATACCCAATTTGGTGCACATAATATGAAAAATATTGGTGAAATTTGGTACTGTCTGGTCCCTTTCTTGACCCAGCGTGGTGCATCTTGTGTACTGGTCCTTGTAGCTTCCAACAAGGTAGTACTGTTCTTTAATGACATCCCTGAAGGAATCCAAGGTGGGGGAGAGCGAAAATATTGCAGATTCCTCTATGGCCCTTTAATTAGAGTACGTATCCCACCAATCCTTAACATGGGGGATGGCCTTGAGGAGTGAAAAAGTAATATTTTCCCTATCGAAAAAATTGTGGACCGAAAAATACCCTTCGAGCAAATTCAACCATTTATCTACAACATTCACATCTATCAGTCCTTCAAATAATGGAATATCAAAATTTATTTATACCATGAAGGGGTTTTCATGATCGCTTGATGAAGATGCATCTCCTGTGGGAAGTCGTTGAAGGATCTGCGCAAATTTTTCCATTATCTCATTCATTTATCGCACAAGTACTTCCTCGAGCAACATTTTAAAAGGATCTCCTTCTCCATCATATTTCATATAATCTCTCACGAGTTTTGATCGGGTTCAGTGCGATCATTCTTGCAAAGGCTTGACTGGTTCGAGGCCCAACTTCTTGTACCTTGATCTTGTCGAGGACATGCATAAAGAAAAACAAATGAAGAGGAGACCGCTATCATACCACTGATCCATATTTAGGAGCGGAACAAAATGAATAAAAAATAGAATACGACAACACGGAGATACGAAGAACAAAAACATATATCTAGTGAACAATAACTTCTATTGAATAAATCAAATAGGCTGAAACTGTAAAACTGCAGAACTGAAACAACTTGATCAAATGGTGGTAGCTATCTCTGAGAGGAGATGTGGCTTCTACGTGAATCTATCTCAGAAGAATGATTACAATGGGGCTTCACAAGACTTTTTAACATTACTCATGAATTCCAAAACCCTAGAAATCCAAAAACCTAATCCTAGGAGATGAACCGCCAAAAGTTATGTGGGCCTTGATGGGTAAGTTGGTACCTCAACTTCCTGGGGTCGTAAATTTTGCATACGACCTCCATTTTAGGCATGTGATAGCTCGTTGGAAAGGTATTTTTGAGAAATACACATTGTACCATCAAACTTTGACTTTGTCTATAGTTTGACTATGGCAAGCCAAAAAAACACTGTTTAGGGCCCCAAAATGGCCTTGGAAGTACATAAAGATATACTAACATGAAAACTTCCAAAATAATCCAGTTGGATTAGGTGGGAGGCCACCAATATCCACTTGAAAGTATTATAGGGTTTAAGATATCCCCATAAGTGTAGAACCCACAATTACAAAGAATTACAAAAGAACGTGTTGATCTAAAAATTGTCAAGAGGAGATAGTTGGAATAGGTGGGTGGCCACCAATATCCACTTGGATCAGGCCACATTTCAATGAATGCTTAGGTTGCCATTTCCCCTATCCATATCAATAAGATATCATCTTGATATGATCGATGTTCTAATGTTGTAGTTTAATACAAGTATAAGAGTTGGAAAGGCAAAGTGGAATCGAAACGTTCCAATTATCTCTGGTAAATATTTATGGTAAAGAACTTGATTTGGCAAATATTTCTGGTAAGAACCTGATCTTCAGTAAAAAAAATGCTAATAAACTTAGAACAATAAAAAAAACTGTAAAAATGGCTCCTCATTGTAACATAATTGCTTCTTCAATGAACCATATCTAGTAAAAAACTCGAGGCATAGTTAATAACTCCAGGGGTAGTAAATAACACAAATAATGTGAATGGGGTATTCTCTTCACACAAATAATGTATTCTATGCATATATCTTTAGTATCTCCTGATGTGCAATAAAAAACTCCAATAAATGCACACAATTAAAAAACCTAAAAATTGTGGCTCCAGTAAACCCACAAGTAGTGGAAAAACCTAAAAATGTCTACTTCACAGTAACAAAATTGCTTAATGGTTGTGTCATAGTAACACAATTTCTTAATGGCATCCATCATTTTGTCGCTTCACATCCATAAAGATTGGCCAAAATGAAGCAATATGACACTTTTTATTCATAGAATTAATCTCTACTAAGCACTAGAACGTGACAATGAGGTATTCTATGTACATATTAATCCTTGTTAAATAGGTAAATGTGGAAATTAGTGGTTAGGGTAGTAAATTATTAATCAAATTAAGTAAATGTGAAAAAGTAAACAAGGAAACGTACTGATTTAAAAGTACAAGGAAGTTATGAACATGAAATCTAATTAAAAGGTTAGGATTTATAATTAGAAGATCATTAATTATGCTCATTTCCAATAAATGTACAAGAATTGAGACTATTTGGTAGGTCAAAGAATTGAAATTCAGTACAAAGAAGACTTAAAAATACACAACTATAGATCCATTTTAATTTTAGATCTATTATGGGTCAAGAGGGATACAATCCTTCGAGGTTTGAATTTTTGGATGACTTAAAATGGATGCAATCTAGTTCTAGTCTCACCCAATTCATCAAAACCCACAAATTATAAATATATGGATATGTAAAAGTACAATTTTGATTATTATTAAAATATTTACATTTGTATTGTAAGAATATTTCTATCTAACTATCATATCTATATTATTTATATTTATGTGTAAATCTAATATACTTACTTTTATCTCTCTATAACAAATTTTCTATTATATGTACATATCAAATCTCTCTCTTTCATATGTAGAGAGATAATTTTGTAACTGTTTGTACCTATATTTGGTTAACATATAGTATCATGTATTGTTTTTTTAGGCCGACCTATGATGATGTATGGATTACCCACATGATATCATATCTACCATAATGGGTTGCAAGATAGCTTTTCAGTGCAAAGAATTTGGGTAGAGATAAAATAAATTCAACAAATAGATGTTGAGGCAAGCAAGATGGTCACACCTATGTAGGTGATGTATTGATCTCAACATGTATGCACATATGTCTCTATCTCAATTCAGACTCACACTAAGGTATTTAATTACCCTTGTTTTTATTTAAAATTAGAAAGGGAGGAAACATATCAATTTCCATTGTTTCCATCCAAAGGTCAATATAATATCATGATCCATTACCTAATTCCTCATCAATGATAATTAACTCCAACACTACTGTAACTATGTGAATATTATAATACAAGAAATATCACAATGATTATGCAGATAACTTCAATGATCAAAGAAGGAAAATACCAACCATTAATGATCCGGATTATTTGGAGAATGAAATGAAGATAGAGATATAACAATGAAATATATAGACATATTGAAATAAACAAAAAGATAGAGTAATGCAATTTTTTTTTTATGAGAGAAATGTACATAAACTGTAAAATTACAGAGTGAATGACTTGCTAGAATGGTGGCATCTTATCTCCAAGAAGAGATGCAATGGCTACACTCATTCAAAATAATATGATGATGTTTAAAATGAGTCTCTATAGAACTTTTTAACATGAATAAAACCCAAAACCCTAACCCCAGAAGATGAAATGCAAAAAGTCATGTGGGCCCTGATGGGGTAAGTTTGTACGTCAACTTCCCAAGGACGTAAAGTTTTCATACGTTCTTCGTTTGGGGTGCACGATAGCTCATTGGAAAGGTCTATCCAAGGACTACATATTTTCCATCAAAATCTGGATAAAGCTTATAGTGTGACTGTGGTAGGCCCAAAAAATGTTGTTTAGGGCCTTAAAACAACCCCAAAAGTTTACTACCCGAAACGTTGTATAAATATTGCCAAGGTGGAAACCCCTATTTTGAGCCAGTAGAATAGGTGGGTGGCCAGTGATTTTCTCCTCGATCAATTAAATTTATAATTATTTGACTGTATGGGAGGAATTAATATTTCCTTGATTAATTAAATAACTTCAACTCTCATCCCAATGCATAACCAAAATAGATGATTGTATTACTTGAATGGAATGTGTACGACCTAGACAGTGGTGCGTATGGCTTGTGTAGAGGTTTCAAATTATTGATAGCTAGTGTATGGTCTTTGTAATGCCTATAGGTAGTAATTGAATCTTTAAAAAACGAAAATATGGTCTAGGGAAACTATGGCAAGAAACAATGGCATATTTTTCCTTATCCAATAGTTAATTAAATAAGAAAAATCAGAATTGGAAACTCTATACCATATTGAAATAGCCTTATTATGTTAACCATTTATCTTGAATCTCAGAGATTATTCAACCATGTTCATTCTAGAGTTGTTGGGAATTTTTAATGGATACGAGGAATGAAAACATAAAGCAAAATTCAGAGCATTTCAATTCAATGAATCTCCACACCATTAAAATTATGGGGTAGCTATCGGGATATAGAGTGTTAATAGGATTTTTTTTTTTTGACAAAAGATAACACAAATACAATGAGGAAATATCCATTTTAAACATGAATTCAACTACAAGAAGTATATTAAGCATAACCAAGAACAATAATGATTGATACACAAATATGTTTTACTTGCTATTCTTAATTGTAACCATTAGCACACTCAAAGTAGTACATTAACCAAAATGAGAGAAAAAATTCACACCAAAATTAGTCCACACCCATAGATAAATCCATACATAAAGACATTGTATTTACCCTAGAAACCCAAATGGGAAAACCATCTTCAAATGGTTGCTCAATTTTCATTTCAGCAATCTCTGGTTAAAATGTAGCTCATGGTTCTTAGTGCATCCTCCTATCCTTGGCAAACAATCAACGAAATTCCCTTTAAGAGTGAGATCTTACAAGAATAAATAAGGAGAGATGGGGAAATGGGAAGGAAAATGGGCCTAACCTTTCATTTCCCATTCCCAAGTCTTTTCTCTCTTATTTTAATTTGATAATTTATTTAATTATTGTTTTCCCTCTTTTTTTATCTCATTTAGTTTTAATTTTTTATTATCTTTAGCATTTCATATAACCTCACTAATTGTCCATCTTGGCAGTGAATGAATCCAAATCGCTCTGAATATGAACCCCACACTTGGATAGAAACCATGATATAGGATTAAAACTAATAAAATCCTCTAACTATGCAGGCATAAGATCATAAAAATCATGACCAATTACCTCTGTATTGATAATAAATTCATGTTCTTTCTGCTCCAGATGAACAAACTGTCCTTGTGAAAAATATTCTCTAGTAGAAACGTTGACATCCCCATTTTTGAGACCCGAAAATGGAATGGGAAAATGTTGCAATCTGCTTCCACTGTTGATTTCTCCTGTTATCACTCCAGGAGTCTCTTCGGGTTGTAGATCAAGAGAGCCTCGTAACTTAATTAGAATGTTTAAAGATGTATTTTAAAGTTGGATCAAAGATGAACAACTCACACTCATTCCCTCACACAAGGAAATTTGAGCATATCTAGAAAGAAAAAGGCCTTCAAGAGCTATTGATCAGATGATTTATATAATTCAGGTCGACGGAGAATGCTACCTATACCAACAACATTACATATATTGACAACACATGTAAAAGGTTAGATATAACCAACAAAGGGCTTGTGATCCTTTGTTTATCAATGCAGAGATAATATGACAATCATCAATCATTAAATAATCAAAGAACAAAATATGTAATTCAAACCACAAGTACAGAATAAGAAAGGGATACGGGGATCTGAGCAATATCAATGAAAGAGACTTGTCATTCTAGAATATATATCAATTTTTTACATCAAAAGAGTACAATAGCGTCTTCAATATCGAACCATTTACAAAGATGCCGCAATGGGATTAAATAATCTTTACAATCTTAACTAAGATACTAAAAAACTAGATCTAAAACACACCTATCAAGTTGAATCTAAACTGATGCACAATGATAGGATGAGATCATATTTCTAAGGGATAGGTATCCCATTCGAATTCCCAAAACTTAGCTCCTCCTAAGCTACCTCGTGGATGTAGAAAATATTTATTGCATCTTAGCTAAAACCTGGAGTCGTGATCCATCTTTTGACCGCTGAAAATTAGGTCAAACTTTGACCAAACTGTTACACGCAGAAGGCTAGCGAGTTGGTAGCGCACTGCATGGAGAAAACACAGTCTGTGCCACAAACTACTGTAGCTTCCTGTTTTTTCCGAAATATTCAAAATTAATTTGCAAAATGTTTTTGGAAATGGAGAAACCATCTCAACAAAACCCATATCACTACCAATTACTAATCCTATTGAGACTACTCACACTTCATCTCAATAACCATACCATACATGTCTCTTTTAAGGTAGTTTCCATACTTTCATTAAGCTTCAAAACATTAACTCATCATTGATCAACAATCACACAAAACCTTAAAACATCTCTGAATCAATCATCATGCTTGGCATAACTAGAAGAAGTAATCTCTTTCAAGAAGATAACCAAATTCTTCTTTCTAAGCATATTCTTGGCCAAATATAAGTGTTCTGCTAGCTTTCTATTTTCTTCTCTTAGGCTGAGGTTTTGTTTGTATATATTGACCAATTTCTTCCTCTGAACCCTCTTTCTTCTTATGTTCTTCTTCAATTGGTTGCATTCCCCTGCAAGTTCATTTATTTGGCTTGAAAGTTGTCTACCAAGTGTGACATTCTCCTGATGTAACCTCTGATTCTTCTCCTGAAATTCTTTAAGCTATCTGTCTGCATCCTTGAACAATTTAACCCAATTCTATCTAGGTCCTTGCTCTGCTTCTGAGGCTGACTCTGGTGAAGATTCTCTCAACTGAACTATTGCTTCCAATGCTTCCTTTTCAAGAGGGGAGGATTTGAATCTTGATAACTTAGCACTAGGCTTTACTATATCACTGCTTGGAAGAGACTCCTATGCTAAAACATGCTTCCTCCTTGATGACCTTCTGAGAGTTGGTGTGTCAACTTTAGCTTGGATAATTGGAGGATTGTCTTCAATTTCCATATGAGGGAGCTCCACAAGAGGCTTTGTTTGATCTTCAATAACTATTTATTGGGCCTTTCCTTTCCTCTTATCTCTTTTGTAGACTTGGAAAAGTGGGGGTCTTTGAGGAATAAGATCTTGAGGAGACTAAGGTTTTTCAGATGCATAGGGGATAGTAGGAGAAGAAGGCAGAGCTATTTCAAGTGTAGGAGCAAAGGGGGAAGAATCTTGTGCTACTTCAAATGAGGGATAAAAAGGGGCAGAGGATTGTGGTGTCTTAGATGATGGGATAGAGGAGTCAATAGGAGGTGTTGAAGACTTCTTCTTAGGGGTTTTGAGTTTTGGAGGAGAAGGAGGAAAATCAATATGATAATTTGATACAAATAAGAAGGTGGGCCAATCCTTCCCTTCCTTTTTCAAGTGTTCTAGGAATATGAGTTTTAGTAAGGCGTGGTGGAAGATAGACTTTTGAAGTTTATCGGGTTTTATTTGTGAAAATGAAATCATCCTTTGCAAGCTCATGCAGAGGAAAAAGGATAAGTTTATCTCTTTCTTACCAGTGAAATGGAGAAGGAGGTTGAAGTGGTACTACAAAACCCAATTGTATCTTCCTTCACATGTGAAAAACCCTTGAATGATGAAGAGAAGTTTGTCATATTCCTCCATTAGCGGCTTCCTTGGCACACCCTTCACTAAATCAGCTCCTTTATGCTCCGACCTGAGCATATCTTGGCACCAATCTTATTTTTCAATTCTCTTTGATTTAAATAATTGTTCCCCATTTCTAGGGATCTTTGTTACTTCAGCAATCATATCTGTTTTCACATGGATTTCTAAGGGGACAAACTTTTTCTTGCCAATCTTGTAGTTCTGCACAAAATCCCTAGAAACCTCCAGGTGATGCCCTTCAAGTTTATTGCAGAATCTCCAGCACCCCATGCGCTTGAATGAGTCCACATGGTTTGAATTTTTCTCAATCAGAGTGGTCTCAGTGGGCTCGAATTTGACCAAAGAGCCTGACCTCTTCCTGGGAATAATATCCTTTCTTGGAGCCATCATTGTAGAGCACCTGCTGTAAACACTTCTACACAGAGGGAATTAGAAACAAAAATCTAAAACCAAAAACCTTGCTTGCTTAAGAAAACCTTGATAACCTCCCTTTTGTTGGCGAGATGAAACTCTAGAAATGGCCTCAGGTGTTCGACAATGATCTTAGAGTTCTGAAAACGCCTCCTTGATATAGTATTTACCTTGCAACTTTTCAAAATTCAAAACATGGCTTTCCCCCGAGTTGGTAGCGCGCCTTATGCATAAATGATGGTTTACGCTGAGAAAAAATGCTGTGTTGGTAGCGCTTTCAATACAAAAGTAACTGGATGCGTTTCAAACTTGTAATAATGAAGAATGACGATGGATAGAAAGTCAAATCATGATTTAAAAGACAGATGATGACTTATGATGGACAAAAACTGACTTACATGACCCATGACTCACCTTTTAGGAAAGAAATGACTTATCTTTTGACAAATATGACCTAGGACAATGACCATGGAAACAACTTAGTAATTTATTAACCTCATGTGACGTGACTCAAAATTGATGACTAGACTCAATGAAGGGCACACTTTATTAAATGACTCAAGAGACTAAAAACTTAAAATGTCACCTAAGACAAGAATAAAAAGGTCTTTTTATTGGGAGATAACATATGGCTCTAATTGGGGATGGAAGACTCCCCGTGAGGTTCCAAGAACTCGCAATATCGGTTGCCTTTCCTATCACCTACAAAACTTACAAAAGAAGTGAAATTGTTGTTCCATTGGGAATGGAGTTATTATGAAACTAAAACTGAAAAGAAAATTATATTTACAATGGAGAAGGATTAAAATTCTTAATAGAAATATGTTTTGAGAGAACACCCATTGATTGGGCCACCAAATACTTCATTACCTTCGATATTTTGTAAGAGAAACATATTGTTCTGTAGCACTTGAGTGATGATGAAAGGTCCAGTCCACAATGTGTCAAATTTCCCATGCTTGCCTTTATCCTATCTGTAAGCATCCCACTTTAAGACAAGATCCCCTGTTTGGAAAACATCTTCCTTATCCTTTTTGTCAAAACTCTCCTTCATCTTCTTTTTATGTAACTCTGTCTTCTCAAGTAACTTCTCTCTTACCTGCTTAAGTTCAACTAGATGAAGAATCCTTCTAACCAAATCATTTGGTTCCCCTTCTTCTTCTTTAAAAATTTTTGCAACATGCAATGCTAATGGGATAGGAAAAATGGCTTCATATCCATACACCATCTTGAAAGGATAAGTGCCAATAGACTTCTTATTTGTCACTCTATCGGCCTAGAGTGCAAATTTTAACTTAGAATCCCAACTCCTTTGATTTTCTTCAAGCAATTTTCTAATAATCGTCACTAGGATTTTGTTTGATGATTCAACAAGGACATTTCCTTGAGGATAGTAGGAAGTTGAGTGAACAAGTTGAATACCCATGTCTTCGCATAACTTCACCAAAACATCATCTTTAAAAGCAACTGCATTGTTAGTAACAAGTCTTTTGGGGAAGCCAAATCTAGCAAAGATGTGACCATTCAAGAAATTGATGATAACAGAATGAGTGACATTCCTGGTGGGAATAGTCTCAATCCATTTTGTAAAATAGTCGGTTTCCACTAGGATCCACCTATGTTGGCCACTTGATGATGGATGTATCTTGCCAATGACGTCCAACCCCCATTGTTGGAAAGGTCCAGTGACTACGATGGGTTTCAATGGAAGAGATTTAAACTATTTTTTTCTAGTGAACCTTTGGCACTTGTCACATGTCTTAACATAGGAGAAAATATCAGAAAATAAACATGGCCAATAGTAACCAACCCTCAAAATCTTGTGGGCTATAGTCTTCCAATAATGATGGCCACCACAATTTCTACTATGAAATTGATGCATAACCTGAACTGTTTCCTCTTTGTCAAGACATCTCAACAACATCCCAGACAAGTCTTTCCAATAGAACATATTTTCATTAATACAAAACTTGGTTTCCTTACGTTTTAATTTTCTTACCCGTGTTTGATTCATCTGTGGAGGGGATGCAAGGGTCTGTAAAAAATATATTATACTATTGTACCATTCACAAGAGGACAAGTTTTCCGAAACTGGTTGATCATGACTATACCTTTCAACAGAAATTTATGAGTATGCATCCTTTGCATTTATGTTTATAAGATTAATTCCCAACACCTCACAATTCTCCTCAACAAGAAGTTTTTCCAAACCCTGACCCTTGATCAATTTAGTTTTCTTAATGTCAATGTCAAACTCAATGAGTTTGGAAATCCACTTGGCTCGTTTACCATATATATCTGGTTGAATCAGTACATCTCTGACTGAACTAGATGGTACATAAGCTATTTCTTTGGCATGAAAAATATAGATCCTAAAAGATTTAAGTGATTTGATCAAATAATAAGCTTGTTTTTCAATAGGGTCATACTTTACCTCAACATCTCTTAACGTCTTGTTCAAGAATCCAATGGCTTTTCCTTCCCTTGATAATTTCTTTGAAGTAACACTGCTATAGTGGTGTCATTAGAAGCAAATGAAAAGATATAAAAATCTTTATAGTAGTCAGGGTTGATCAAAGTAGGAGATGGCATACGATATTTCTTGATAGCTTCAAAAGAATCCCTTGCGCCATCATGCCATTTAACTTCTAAATATTTCCTTAGCATTCCAGTAGTGTGTTTAATCAATTCTGAAAAATTAGGAATAAATCTCCTAATGAAGTTAATCTTTCCAAGAAATGATTGGATGACTTTCTTAGATCTAGGAATTGATATCTTCTTAATAGCTTCTAATCTTGCAGGGCCAATCTTTACTCCTTCAGCAGTCACTATGTACCCCAAAATCTTGCCTTCTTTTAATGCAAATTGAGACTTCTTTGGACTTAATGAAAGCCCATACCTTATTTACTTCAAGAATTTCTTCCTCAAATGTTGCAAATGCTCTTTATGGCTGTGATAAAACACTGTTAGATCATCCAAATATATCCAAACAAACTTATCCTTCTCACCTACAAAGGAAATGTCCATGGCCCTTTGAAAGGTGGCCCCAACATTCATAATCCCAAAGGGCATCTTGGCATACATAAAAGTACCCCAAGGAGTTGTGAAGGAAGTTTTCTCTTTGTCATCTAGGTGCACTGAGATCTAGTTATAGCCTGAGAACCCATCATTAAAATACATGGCACTAGCTCCAGACACTCTTTGCAAGATATGCTCCATCTTCGGCAAAGGGTAGTCGTCTTTCTTAGAGCACTTGTTCAAGTTTCTGAAGTCAACACACAACCTAATCTCCCCATTCTTCTTCCTAATAGGAACTACATTAGCAACCCACTCAAAATATCCTACTGGAATGATAATTTGAGCATTCAATAATTTTTTAATTTCCTTTTCCATTATGGGTAAAAGAAGAGGGATGATAAATCTCAATTTTTGCTTAAATGGAGTGGCTTCCTTCTTCAGAGGGATTTTATGCTCAATCACTTGGGTATCATGGGTCTTTAAATAACTGTACTCCCATGCAAACATGTCTGAAAATTCTTTCATCAAGATGCCATATTCAACTCTCTGTTTTGTAGTCAACTGTGTGGACAAATTTATAGTTTTTAGGCACTTTTCATATCCTGATTTATACTGAAAAACAACAGGGTCTTCCTCTTTCTTATCAGGCTTCAAGGGTACATAATTTTGGTCAAAATTATTCTCAAGAGGTACTAGTCCTCTAGGGATTTGATTATTGGGAAGTTGAATGATATCATGGCACCCAATTTTTTTTTTTCAACTTAGGATTTTTTACTTTTCAACATTTTCATTTTCATTATCTATATGGAGGGTTGAAAACTCATCTATAACTTCCAAAAATATGAACAATTCCTCTTCATCATCAAACACCTTCTAAAATTTTACATTGTCTAGCAAGGAGGGTCTGTATTTCACTTGGATTTCATAATTTAGCTTTGTTGGCATAGGTGGATTGAAAGTAATAGATGAAACAACTAATGAATCAACAAGTTGAGTCATGGCCCTAGGAATATATGAAATATTGAATGCTAGAAAAGAATCAATGAGATTCCATACCTCATCTCTGTATGCCTTTAGCCTGACATGTTCGGATTGAAAAGTGTTTTTGATTTGTTGGATTATCAAATCAACATATCCAAATACTTTCAGCCCCTGAATATTCATATCCTTAGCAGTGTTCAAGCCCAAGACCAAGGCTTCATACTCTGCTATGTTATTTGTCACTTTGAAATCCAATTTGAAGGACAAATGAATTTTTTCTTTGGAAGGTGAAATAAAGACAACACCTGCTCCTGCAGACTCTTTTGAACAAGCTCCATCAAAAAACATGCTCCATATAGGAGTGCTTTCTACTTCTGGAGATTTGCAAATAGGCTTTTTGAGTTGCAATGATGATGACAGATAATCATCAATCTGAAGTATAAAAGACCCCAAACCTGTATCAACTGAGTATATGGGATGATTAGTAGGCTCCTTCTCATCACTGATAATATATGCTAATTGAGATTCCCTATACAATCTCCTTTGTTCTCCTTCAAAAACTTGGACAGTTGCATAAGAAAGGTCATTTTGCAAGGTACCCCCTAGCCTCTTTATCCATGCTCTAGAAAAAAGCATACCAAATTTGGGTGGTACATTAGCTACCACAATGTCCATTACCATGCTTCTCATGGGTAACTGAGATAAAGAAATGACTAAATCTTTTATCAAACCAAGGAACTTAACCTTCCTAGAGTCAAATGAAAATAAATCATGATAAGACTTGGTAATCTCTAAACCCAACTCATCCATAACTACTTTTGGCATGAGGTTATGAGAGGCTCCTTTATCTAGAAGGAAGTTAAGTAGGATTTTATCATGGATTCTCAAGGAAACATAGAAAGGTGGAGAGGTTTCCTCACAGTCTTCAACCATTAGACTAAGGACAATGGTAGGATTGTCATCTTGGAGGTTTACAACATCAACAACAGTTGGCATGGGTTTAGGCTCAAGGGATTTGAGGATGGTTTGTTTGAAGGTATCATTCTTCATTAATTCCATGAGTGGTATGGGGATTTTAACCTTATGAATCTATGATTCAAAGCTAAATGAGAAAGGGACTTTATTAGGGTTTCTTACCTTTTTCACATGAGATTTAAGAAGTACTTGATTCTTGGTTTGAGATTGATATTTGCTTGGTTGTTTTTTTGCAGGGGCAACAACTTTCTTGGGAGGAGATTGTTCATATTTCTTACCATTACTATGTTTAGATCTCATATTATATCTATTATGATCATCAATTTGACAAATAGATCCCTCATTTGAATCTTGATTAGCTTGCTGACTAATCAAAGATTCTTCATAGACAGACTGTGTCAAGAAAGAAGAATCACCTTTGTCACCTAAACAATGAATCTCATCTTCTTCTTCAGGTTGTTCCTCCTCCATTATTGTGTTATAAAAAGGGGCTTTGATATTCTGACTTCATTTTCATTTATATTCCTTTGTAAAATCTGATGTTGCTCATTATTTATTCTATATTGATTTGGATTTTGATGAATGAAATCATTAGGCTCTCTACCTTTTGCAGGTTGCTTGTTCTCAAGCTTCATCTTGGACAATTCTGAAGTCAAAGATTCAATCATCTTAGCCATCTTTTCAATGTTGGGATCTGCATTTGATGAGGAAGCTTCTCCCTTTTGTTTTCTCTTATCTCCTGTGCCTTTCAATTTTTCTGCAGCAAGGATATTAGATTCCACTTCAAGTGCTACATCCTGCATATCAACCAATTTAACAAACCTCCTTTTTCTTAACAACAAATAAAACTCACCATCAAAAGAGTTAGCATATGTGATCTTTGCAGAGGTAGAAGTAGGCTTGATTTCAGTTGGGATCTTACTGCACATTCTATTAAATTTCTTGGTGAAGTCTGAGACTGATTGACCACTTTCCCTTCTCAAGTTCCCAAACTCTATAATGTAGTACAAAAATTCTTTCTTATCCCCCCATTGTTTTAAGAAAGTATCATCAAAAACTTCAATTCCTTTTATAGATCCCGGGGTTAATTCTCTAAACCATATCCTGGCCTCTCCATCTAAGATTTTCACAAATACTCTCATCCATACATCCTCATCTGTGATATTTAAGTTATCAACATAATTATAAAAAACATCAAAATGTTCTTCAGTTGTGACCTCCTCTACCCCTAAAAATTTTGGCATACACTTTTGATAGTCTCCAGTAGGCATTGCATATAGAGGATTTGGAAATACTAATGGGGCATATCTAGCATCTATAATTCTTTCCATCTTAGTGGGATTTTGAGGTGTTGCTGCCATGATAACAATAGATGTAGATGCACTGGAAGTTTGGATCACTAGGGATTGAGATGAGGTTGATATTGAGGATGAAGTTGAGGTAATGAGAGGAGAAGGTATTTTTGGACCTGCAATGGAAGAGGGAAAATAAGAAGCTCTGTAATAACTTGGCAAGGTTTTCTTATCCTTTTACACACAATTCATGTAAGACTAGCTCAACTGCAGGAAGATTTGTATGAATGTAGGCTGAATTTGGTTTAGTTTCAGATTGAGAAGATTCTTCAGAAGAAGATAAAATATCATCTACAACAAATGGTGAACTATCTTCTTGAGTTAGATCAAAGGATCACTGAACTTCTAAAATTACCTTTTCACTATCAATCTCTGAACTTATATCTTCAACAATTGTTGTTTTTATTAATGGATTTTCTGGAAAAGACACAGAGGGATTTTTGGATATACCTAAACTTGAAGATCCCTTCTATAATGCCTTTCCCTCTTTGATTATCCTCTCAGGATCAGATACTGGATTAGTTAGTGGTTGTTGAGGATTTTCTCGAGTATGTTCCTTCTTAGGAGACACAATATACCAATGGATACGCTAGATAGAACATTGCAACCAAACTAATGATGCCCAACCTTTGTCTATCATCAAATTTGGGACTATTTCATCTCCCAGGGAAGATTGCTTCACACTACTTTCCCCGAAAATGATGCCAGTTTGTTATCACTCCAGGAGTCTCTTCAGGTTGTAGATCAATAGATCTTGGTAACTTAATCAGAATGCTTAAAGATGCATTTTAAAGCTGGATCAAAGATGAACAACTCACACTCATTCCTTCACATAAGGAAATTTGAACATATCTAGATAGAATAAGGCCTTCAAGAGCTATTAATCAGATGGTTTATTTAATTCAGGTGGATGGAGAATTATAACTATACCAAAACATTACATATATTGACAACACATGTAAAAGGTCAGATATAACCAACAAAGGGATTTTGATCCTTTGTTTATCAATGCAGAGATAATATGACAATCATCAATCATTAAATAATCACAGAACAAAATATGTAATTCAAACCACAAGTACATGATAAGAAGGGAGACATGGATCTAAGCAATATCAATGAAAGAGACTTATCATTCCAGAATATATATCAAGTTTTTACATCAAAAGAGTACAATAGAGTATTCAATTTTGAACCATTTACACAGATGCCTCAATGGGCTTAAATAATCTTTACAATCTTAACTAAGATCCTCAAAAACTGGATGTGAAAGACACCTATCAAGTTTAATCTAAACTGATGCACAATGATAGGATGAGATCTTATTTCTAAGGGATAGGTATCCCATTCGAATTCCCAAAACATAGCTCCTCCTGAGATACCTCGCGCCTGTAGAAAATCTTTATTGCATCTTAGATAACACCTAGAGTTGTGATTCATCTTTTGACCGCTAAAAATTAGGTCAACCTTTGACCAAAATGTTAGACACAGAAGGCTAGCGAGTTGGTAGCGCATTGCATGGATAAAATGCAGTCGACGCTACAAACTCCTGTAGCTTCCTGTTTTGTCTGAAATCTTCAAAATTAATTTGCAAATAGTTTTTGGAAATGGAGAATCTTCCTCAACAAAACTCATATCATTGCCAATTACTAATCCTATTGACACTACTCACACTTCATCTCAATAACCATACCATACATGTCTCTTTTAAGGTAGTTTCCATACTTTCATTAAGCTTCAAAACATTAACTCATCATTGGTCAACAGGCACATARAACCTTAAAACATCTCGGAATCAATGATCATGCTTGAGAGAACTAGAAGAATTAATCTCTTTCAAGAACATAGMCAAATTCTTCTTGCTAAGCATATCCTTGGCCAAATATAAGTGTTCTGCTAGCTTTCTATTTTCTKCTCTTAGGCTGAGGTTTTGTTTGTATATATTGACCAATTRCTTCCTCTGAACCCTCTTTCTTCTAATGTTCTTCTTCAACTGGTTACATTCCCCTGCAAGTTCATTTATTTGGCTTGACATTTGTCTACCAAGTGTGACATTCTCCTGATGTAACCTCTGATTATTCTCCTGAACTTCTTTAAGCCGTTTGTCTACAACCTTGAACAATTTAGCCCAATTCTCTCTAGGTCCTTGCTCTACTTCTGGGGTTGACTCTAATGGATATTCTCTCAATTGAACTATGGCTTCAAATGCTTCCTTTTCAAGAGGGGAGGCTTTGAATCTTGATAACTTAGCACTAGGATTTACTATATCACTGCTTGGAAGAGACTCCTATGCTAAAACAAGATTCCTCCTTGATGACCTTCTGAGAGTTGGTGTGTCAACTTCAGCTTGGATAATTTGAGGATTGTCTTCAATTTCCATATGAGGGAGCTCCACACGAGGATTTTTTTGATCTTCAATAACTATTTCTTGGGCCTTTCCTTTCCTCTTATCTCTTTTGTAGACTTGGAAAAGTGAGGGTCTTTGAGGAATATGATTTTGAGGAGACTAAGGTTTTTCAGATGCAGAGGGGACAATAGGAGAACAAGGCTGAGCTATTTCAAGTGTAGGAGCAGAGGGGGAATAATCTTGTGCTACGTCAAAAAAGGGATCAGAAGGGGTAGAGGACTGTGGTATCTTAGATAATGGGAGAAAGGAGTCAATAGGAGGTGTTGGAGTCTTCTTCTTAGGGGTTTTGAGTTTTGGAGGAGAAGGAGGCAAATCAATATGATAATTTGATACAAATAAGAAGGTGGGAAAATTCTTCCCTTCCTTTTTCAACTGTTCGAGGACTATGAGTTTTATTAAGGCATGGTGGAAGATAGACTTTTGAAGTTTATCGGGTTTTCTTTGTGCAAATGAAATCATCCTTTGCAATCTCATGAAGAGGGAAAAGGATAATTGTATCTACTTCTTACCAGTGAGTTGGAGAATGATCTTGAAGTGGTACTACAAAACCCAATTGTATCTTCCTTCACATGTGAAAAACCTCTGAATGATGAAGAGAATTTTGTCGTATTCCTTTATTAGCTACTTCCTTGGCACACCCTTCACTAAATTAACTCCTCTATGCTCAGGTTTGAGAATATCTTGGCACCGGTCTTCTTTTTAAATTCTCTTTTCTTTAAACCATTGTTCCCTTGTTCTAGGAATCTCTGTTACTTCTGCAATCAGATCTGTTTTCACATGGATTTCTAAGGGGCCAACCTTTGTCTTGCCACTCTTGTAGTTCTGCACAAAATCCCTAGAAACCTCCAGGTGATGTCCTTCAAGTTTATTGCAGAATCTCCATCACCCCATGTGCTTGAATGAGTCCACATGATTGGAATTTTGCTCAATTAGAGTGGTCTCAGTGGGATCGAATATGACCAGAGAGCCTGACCTCTTCCCGGTAATAATATCCTTTCTTGGAGTCAATGTTGTAGAGTGTCTGCTGTAAACACTTCTGCACAGATGGAATTAGAAACACAAATCTAAAACCAAAAGCCTTTCTTTCTTAAGAAAACCTTGATAACCTCCCTTTTTCTAGCAAGATGAAACTCTAGAAAGGGCTTCAGGAGATCGAAAATGATCTCAGATTTCTCAAAACACCTCCTTGATATAGTATTTACCTTGCAACTTTTCAAAATTCAAAACATGGCTTTCCCCCTGAGTTGGTAGCGCGCCTTATGCATAAATGATGGTTTGCGTTGACAACAAAGGCAGAGTTGGTAGCTCTTTCAGTACAAAAGTACCTGGATGCACTGCAAACTCATAATTATGAAGAATAGCGATGGATAGAAAGTCAAATCATGATTTAAAAGACAAATGATGACTTATGATGGACAAAAACGAACTTACATGACCCATGGCTCACCTTTTAGGAAAGAAATGACTTTTGTTTTGACGAATATGACCTAGGATAATGACCATGACAAGAACTTAGTTATTTATTAAGCTCATGTGACATGACTCAAAATTGATGACTAGACTCAATGAAGGGCACACTTTATTAAATTACTCAAGAGACTAAAAACTTAAAATATCACCTAAGACAAGAATAAAAAGGTATTTTTATTGGGAGATAACATCTCCCTTTAAGTTTAGAGTAGAAATTTCATCACTAATAGAAGCATTTGAGGTAATGAAAAATGCAACCAGAGTATTTTTGTTGACATCTATAGTTTTGCTATCAAAAGCATCATGGTATTCATAAGAGTTTTGAGCAACAATTTTACCTTGCAACTGTTGATTATTGTCTTATACAGAAATGTGTTCAACATATTTCAAATCAAAGGCATCATAAAAACCGAAGGGTTGCTGGTTACTTCCATTTATTCCAGCAATAGGAACAACTGGTGTAGTGAGGGCATCATTTGATGAGAAAGAAAACATGTTCAACTATCACTGTAGCTCTTCCTCATTTTCTTAACCAAAATTTAAACACATATAATCCTGAGGATTATCATAAGTCAAGAATGCGAGTTGATCTCCAATATTTATAGTCAGATGTTCAGGGGAAGCAACTTGTTGTTTGACAAATCGATCATCACTCTCTATAAAAAATTCATGAAATTCATCATTAACAAAATCATCCATCTTCTCATAACTAAGAAAAGGTTCACTTGTACATGTAAATTCATCTTTCTGATAATCATCAATATACTTAGCTTCAAGAATAGAAAAAAATGATTTATTAGCTTCAGGATCCAAGGAAGAATAAAAATTTGAAAGTGATGCATTAGTATGTTAAAGAAAATGAAAACTCAGATCAGATTTCTGATGTCCATATCCTTCCTTGGATTCCTCTGTATCCAAATATGATTTATGTTGCTCATAAACTTATTTTTGTTCCAAATATTCGTCCAAAAATCGAATTAAAAGCCTTCCACAAGCTCAGATGTTGTCCTCGATCTCCTATGCATCAGTGAACACCTGCTATAATGACGATGACCTTTTCTCTCTAAGAAAAAGAACCATAGCAGGGTGTTGTGTAATTGTATAATGCACCATGGAAGCGACTTCAATAGGTTGAATTTCCATGGGCATATTAAGGTAAAAATTATGAAATCTTCTATTGAATACAATAACAACTTCATCCTACTACCTTCTCAAGGTGCATAACTATAATAGGTATTGTTCAAAGGATTTGTTCTCACCCCAATAACTCAAAAAAAAATTACACAAATCAACCCATGAACTAATAGAATCAACCTTCAAGTTTCTAAACCAGAATCCAACATCTCCATATAAAGATTTACATAAATTTCTCATGAACACATCCTCATGGATGATTTGCAGAAGATCAATGAATCGTTCAAAAGCAACCATGTGTTGCTTGACTGCCACACGGTCTTCTCCATTGAACCTGGGAAGGTAATCTAAAAAATTGGGAGGGTGGTCATGGAGGACAAAAGGTAGCTTCAAAGGTTTATAGCCTTCTCTGATCTTGGATTGAACATAAGTGAGATGGCCACAAAATGGAGCAGTAATGACTTGAGGAGGTGATAAATCATCTTTGTTATTCACAGGTTTACAAGATGGGTCAACTTCAGGAGGAATTGAAATATGAACCTCATTCTTTCCAATAAAGTCAGATGATGAGATCAAATCAAGGTTGATAGTACAACAAGAAGAAACATCTTCTTTAATCAATGAAGAATATGTATTTGTAGGCTTATAATTATTTGAGTAAACAAAGCATAAGATAATTCTTTTCACACGTAAAGGAAAAGACAGGAATGAATTGATGAAGAACAATATGAGCTATTTGAAAAAATGGATGGATTGGTACCTGGTCTTTTCCTTCCACCTTTTCATTTTGTGTTGGCTGGGCTCATCCTCCAGTGGAGTCTTTTTATTGTGGATTCGCTAGGTGAAAGATTGCAGTCACTATGTGTGTTTTGTTTTTGTTCACCATAAAAAACTGAATCTGATCTTTTTCATTCTCCCAAGAAAATATTTCTTCGTTACTTCGTTCCAAAACAACGACGTCAGAAGATGTTGGTCCTAAAGTCTACACTTGACTGCTAAAGGGCAGTACTAGGCCACCTCAAGTTTGGAAAGGTAGGTTTTATGGTAATTTGATTTTGTTAGTCAGTTGGAGGGTTGATTTTACCAAGACAAAAACATGGTTGGGTTGGCAAGATGATATGGCTGTAAGTTCTCCTTGGATGGTGGCACATAAATGACAGACAAGTGAGAAAATAGAGGGATGGACAAAGGAAGAACAAAAAACAACTCAATGAATTATATGTTGTAAGAATATTAAGTCTTAAAATAATATTTCAAGGCATTAAACAAGTTTCCAAACACAATTACTCCCACAAGTTGCAATAAAAAAAAATATTTACTAAAGCATTAGATGTTTTATAGGTTGCATATCAGTAAAATATGAGTTATACAATAGCTGAAAGGAAAATGAAATGTACTTTGCACACATAAAAAATTTCATTCAAGATAAGAGAAAGAACACATATAGATTTGAATGTAAAGCACATTGCCATCAAGAGCATATTCACTAGGTAGAGAGATTTAATCCCATCATAGCACAGGTTCTACCAATTTTATATATTTCTTTCCTTCCAAAAAATTGAACCCATTAACCATACAAAAACTGTTTATTTATTATGGTTTGTAGAGAAATTCGACCATCTTTAAGACTAGATATTAACTCTGCAAATTCCCTGAACACAACTCATTTGTTCCAGTATATCTCACTGGTAAAATAGTCCTGACAAAACTTATCTTAACCTTAACAAAATGTGGCTCATACCAAACAAAAATCACCACTTAATATGCTTTGACATTAATATTTCGAACCTTGAACAACTAGACTTTTACAAGTGTAAAATACTTCTATTGTCTAAGCTGGAGTAAAATAACCCTTAACCAAACTAATATCACAGATGACAATGACTGAAATTGTGCCTTGTTACCCACATGCATTCCAACTAGAGACTAACTCGAAGATAGATTTATTAACTAACATTATCCTTGGGCCCCTTCTTCCTCTTTGATAGCAGTAAACTAGAATACAACTCACCCAGAAATTTGGAGAATTTCTAGGAAAAATGACCTCAAAGGTCTCTTCGATTCTCTCAGACCGTTGTACATGTGTAAAATCCGAAATAGATTTTTATGAAACCGTTGCCAAAAAAATATATCTTTCATTTTTCACAAATTCACCTCTAGTTGTTCATAAGGCATGTCAAAAGACAATGACAAAAATAGGGAAATCAACATTTGGCAAATTTATGGAAAAATGACCTCAAAGGTATCTTTAATTATCCAAAAACGTGATACCTGTGTAAAATATGAGAGAGGTTTTTATGCATGGTATTTTTCTCAACAAAAAAATCTTTTAGTTTTCACAAATTCATCTCCAAATGTTTGGGAGGTGTGTCGAACAAGAATGACAAAAATAGGGAAAAACAAAGTTTTTTTTTCAGTAAACTTAGGCAACGCCTTTTGATTTTTCTTATGCAGCTTCTGATACATCTTTTGTAGCTTTGTATGTTGATTTTACATCTCTTGTTTCTACCATTGAAGAGTTTGAACTTGCATCTTTAATGCTTTCACATGGTGGTTGTCCTATATAGCTTCATCAACCTCCTCCTTTGGTTTAATTAAAACCTTCTTCTWACCTTTCTCTTTCAACATCTATGTATCATCCATGGAMRATTTATTATGATCAACTAGAGYTTTTCTTTTTCTGGACCTCATTTCATACTTGTGCATTATTTCARACCCTTTTCCATGTGCTCCTTCATAGACCCCTACATTTCGGATACATTGGCCTTGATTTCAGGTATGGYCTCCAATAGCTCAAGGCCTTGTGGCTYGGTCCTATTCAACTGTCATATCTCTCGAGGAGGAACCATGGTGTACAAAGAACTTATGTTGTCAATGATGCACTGAATGTGAATATCCTCATGTTGAACTCGATACCTGGATGTTGTTAACCCTTTTTTCAACCTATAGTAGCCATGATGGAACAATGAAGTTCTCATGACCATGACTTATGTTGTATAATGGTGAAACTGCATGTAGACTGGTGTGGAGGTTCTCRTTTATGATCATGCATGTATGCAGGTGCCATTCAAATGGTTTAAACATTCAAATTAACACATTAAATTATTAAATACTTCTAAAAATTAGTGTTCTAACAACATTTGCAAGAATAACTTAGTTCTTGCAATCAACCCTCTATGTGCATATAAAACACTATTACACCTGCAATGATCTCAACCAATGTTAAACATGATGAAAAGTACTTCAAACCCAAACCATAACATATAATTACCCTTCAAGAAAACAAAAGACGGTGCATAAAGAAGGATCCCTAAATATTATTGACATAAAATCTGAAATACAATTTAGAATTGAGGAAGGACATAAGAATTTGATAGATGGGATCACATTGCAGCTTCAAAAGGAGAAATAAGACAAGATTCAATAATGTCACTAGAAGATACTTAAAGAAGTTGAACTCCATTTTAAGAATGTACATGTGTCGAATATAATGGTATAATCTCCAAGGCTGGAGTAATCAAAGACCAAAAAAAGAGGACAATGGGTGCCATTATATCTAGAAATAAGATAAATGTAATGGATGCTAAAAATGAAGGAAAAACATAACATCTGAAACCATATCGACAACCTCATTTCCAAGGATTTTTTCAAGAAATAAAAGAATATTGATATTGACATTATCAAGGAAGAAGACACAATACTCATCAATATTCATGGAACATAGCATATCATAACCATTATTTAACACGACATTATTAGAGACCAACAAATCCAACAAATTGGAGAAGTTACAACAACAATACATGGAATCAAATTAAATAAAATTATGCAACAATCAACCATCACGATTAAGATTCAAAACAATTGAGTTTGGATGGATTGATCCATTTTCGATGTGTCAATATTGTTCAAGGCTTCAAACGTCATATTTCCTCATATCTTCAACCTCATCTAATTGATGACAATTACAAAATATTATTCATTCTATCAAAATAATTCCTCATTGCCTCTGCTTGGAGGACAAAGCATTTTTAAGGTGGGGGGGAGACTTGTAATATACCTGAAGTATATTACATTTATTATTGTAGTGTAATAAATAAATATAATGTAATAATAGTCATAGGAAAATTATTATGTAATGTAGTTATTAATATGTAATAACAATAAATCTATGTAATAATGCTAAGTCATGACCTTTGCCAAGGACATGAATTATCTCTCCTATGTGTATTTATATGCACACCCATTNTATTGTTCAAGGCTTCAAACGTCATATTTCCTCATATCTTCAACCTCATCTAATTGATGACAATTACAAAATATTATTCATTCTATCAAAATAATTCCTCATTGCCTCTGCTTGGAGGACAAAGCATTTTTAAGGTGGGGGGGGAGACTTGTAATATACCTGAAGTATATTACATTTATTATTGTAGTGTAATAAATAAATATCATGTAATAATAGTCATAGGAAAATTATTATGTAATGTAGTTATTAATATGTAATAACAATAAATCTATGTAATAATGCTAAGTCATGACCTTTGCCAAGGACATGAATTATCTCTCCTATGTGTATTTATATGCACACCCATTATATTTCAAGAACATGTCAATGGGTAACGAATAATAAATATTTATCCCTCGAGGAATATATGGATTTTACCTCGTGACAATGGATTCTCATGAGAAGTGACCAAGAGGTTCACTCCATGCCGCATCACGTGCATCACCTACTACACCATCCACCTACGCCACCTACTTTTCCACATACTATACATGATACTAATCATATATCCTCTATGGTTGTAAATATCTAATTGTAGGTGATTTATTATCTATCAAATATAGTGTTTCATCTATGTTTGGTATCAAACCTTGAAGTAGTTGAAACATATATTTATTGCAATAATGTATATTATTTGAAAAGTAAATTTGACATGCATGTTTGCCATTAAATTTATATTTTTCATATATATTGATTTTGATATTATACTTCATATATATTATGAATTATCATATCATGTTGATGTTGTTTGATTTTTAAAATGTAGTATTCTTATGTTAACGATTAACATTAATAACAATTTCTCCATTTTAAAATTAAATTCAAGATGTCATATAATGTTTAAACTCTACTTACACAAAATCCTTTTATTTGGATTGTGATAGAAAAAACTAATAATAATTTTCAATGCCATATAATGTTTAACTATTTTCAAGGCAAAAGGAATATAGGATATGCTGATCAAATATGTTTACAAAATTGATTAATTTAATGTTTCAAGCAATAATTGCATGATTTGATTAATTTGTAAAGGATTTTTGTTCTTAAATCACATATTTAAATTTATTCTTAAATATGTTTACTAAAATTAATATTAATATTGATAAAATTAAAATTATGATAGTTTACCAAAATTATCCATATATTGATGCAATATCCAATGAAGGACTATTAGGATATATAGACACTAAGAAGTTAGTCAAGATCAACTTGGTCTAATATGTCTCTAGGTAAGTGTGTTTAATATGACGATCATGATAGGTTCTAGACATAAAGTGATCTAATGGTTCATATTATCCTTGATACTAATGACTATAATGATCTATAGCTTAACACTCTATTCATCCATAATATCTATTTAAAGAGCATGGAGGGTCATTTGTTGAATATTGATTGTGAGAAACTCTTATGTACAATATATTTCTTTTGTATTAATACATTACCTCAAATGGTTGTGTTGGCTTGTGCCATTGAATGTTTCCCTTCTAGAGGGTTTTAACCACATAAAGCATTCGTGTGGTGATTTTTTATCTATTTGAGTGAGTGGTTTCTTATGTTGTTCATTCTATGTGGAAACACCTTGTTTTTTCGAACATGGTATCATAGCATGCATGAAGACCCACTCCCGTTGTTGGTAGATATCTTGAACTTGTGTTGTCGCATGCATCAAATTATTTCCAGGTTCTTCTAGTTTTGTTCATTTCTCGACCAAGTGCATTGTTTTGTTACATCTAGAGTGCTTCTTTCACTTACAAACACTTTCATTTCACTCGAAAATGTTTCAATTTTCCCAAGATACGACTATTTTTTAAAAATTTAGAGGAATAAAGTTTCATTACACATTTTACATTTTTTCACTATGTTAATATTTTAGATTTTTTGTTTTGTTCCTAGGTTGGCGCCCTTTCTCATCTATGTATGCTCTTTGTCATGAGATCTATGAGATCTTGGAGAATTAGAGATATAGTGGAAAACATTTTATTTTCTGTGTATGCTCCTTTCTTTGTGCTTTATGTGAACCTAACAAATAAAAAAGGGAGAGAAACTTCCATTTTTCAGGTAGACTAACAAAGATATAACCCCAGTATTGTTAAGTTTTGAAGTACTTTTCTTTGGATTTTTCATTTGTTTTTGTGTGTAGTTGTGTTGAATATTTTTGCAAGGAAAAACAATGGTTTTGGGGTAAGCATGCACTTCGTGGAAAAGAGTTAAAAAAAAAAAACCTCGCCCTCCATAATATTTTCTATATATTTTTCATTAACTCACATGGTTGAATGTTTATTAAATAAGAATCCTTTATTTCAAGTATTTTTTATTTATTTAACAACCTCATTATGCATCCATCACCACGTGGGCCAATCTCTACTTTCCATGTGGCACTTTGATTACCTTTTATGTCCTTCTTAAAAAGGGAATAACTTTGACATCCAAAGTCCAATTTTAGTGCCTTTTTTTAAACTACCTATTTTTTAGAGCTTTCCATCAAGATGATTGATTTTTACTTTTAAATCCATATCACCTACATATTTTAATAAGGATGGTCCAAGGTATGTTTTTCTTACTAGTACCAACTATATCTCATGAAAATATCATATAGAGTATGTACTTCGAAGTAAAGGATTGTACTGAATTACCTTGGAAAAATAAAAATACTTCATTGATGCTACAAAGAAATCAAAATGGGATAATAAAAATGATGAAGCACATGGCTTAATCAAATTATATATCTCCAATGATTTACAATTTTACCATAAAAGAAACAATGAAAAAACACAACATCAATCTTGATTTTTCTTCTTTCAGCTCTTCTTCTCATGGATATGCGCTTTCTACTTCTAGTTTTTCCTTCAATGCAACACATACTTCTTCTTTTGATGAGTGGCCTATTCATTGTAGATCATCTGATCATATGGCTAAGGATAAAACCATTTTTCTTCTCTTAATGAATGTATTACCAAATAAATATTTGTTGGTGATGATAGATCTCTCAATCATAGTGTGTAGGTTTTCACAGCTCCTCATAATGTTGTTTTTAGGGTTTTGGATGTACACTGTGTGTGGAATTTATGAAACATCCGACCTTTCGAGTGGACACTCCACATGTTTTAGAGTCTAGAATATTTCAACTAGATGATGCTCATTTTAATGATGTATTATGTGTTCCAAGTCTCTCCTACAACCTTTTATCAATATATTAAATCACTCATTTAGGAATAGACAAAACAATAGAGTTTTCACTTCACCTAGTTGTAATCAAGGATTTAAAAGATCCTAGGCATGTTCTATCAATTGGAATTGTTAATGATATTATAAGGTTGTACGAATTTGAGAACTTTGGATCATCAAATTTTCCATATGTTTTTATTTGTCATAGTGATAACTTGAGGAAACTTTAACATGTGAAATTTAGTCATCTAAACTATTGCTTAGTGTAACATCTACACTAGCAGTCATTCTTTTACCCCCGTGCAATTAATAACTTAGTTTTATTTAACCCATGATTTCCTAATTGAATTCTTTTCTTATTAATCTATGTCTCATTATTAATTCTTATTTAATTAATAAATATATTTTTATATTTAATATTCATATCATCAATTCTCCCTTCTTAAGGAAAAAGTTATCATCCTCTTCTCACAATAATTATTAATAATACTATTACAAGTGTAATTCTCAAGAGTTAGTTTTTTGTCCATATCATTCCTAACTTTCTTATTTTCTATAAAACTCTATCTACAATTTACATCTAAAAATCTAAAACAACATTATAAAACTGTAAAAATCTATATTATCTAATACTTAAAAATAAACATACCAATATACATTCATAATCATAAAGATACATGCATTCCTAATCATAAATATCCTTTGAACAAAATACTCTATATGCTTTATGATATAAAAAAAAATATTCATAGTCAAATAGATGCTCTATGAAATAGAGATATAAAGAAATAATCATAGTCACAAATATCATTCGAAAAAGACATACCAACATAGACCTTATACAAAAGCATACCAGTCATAAATATCCTCAAGGTCATCGAGGTTTTGGAAAGAGACATACCAATATACATTCATGGATAACATGAAAATCATAGATATAAACATATATTAATCATAACACAGGTCCTTCCAAAGAGACCTACCAAGGAAAACATACCAACCATAAATATCCTTAATGTCATAGAGGTTTTTTAAAAGAGACATTGCAATGTACATTCATGGATGAAATACAAATCATAGATGTTGGTGCAAACCAATAAATACATATTTATAATTTAAAAAAAAAAATCATTTATAAATTTTTTTCATAAAAAATAATTTTATTATTTAAATTTATTATAAATTTGGATGTTTAAAATATTCAAAACATCAATTTAAAAAAAAAATTAATAATTTAATTTTATATATTAATTTTTTCATATTAAAAACTAATAAACTAGATAAAATTTAAATAAATTTAACTGGTTTAAATTTTTAAATATTATTATATATATGTTTATTTGATTTTATTATTATCATTTAATGAAAACAAATCTATATTATAATAAAATAAAATAGTACTTACCTATTTTGATACAGTAATTATATATATATCCACTTTATGTAGATAAAATAAAATAGTACTTACCTATTTTGATACAGTAATTATATATATATCCACTTTATGTAGAAATATTACAAAATTATCACATAAAATATCAAATTCACTACTATAGCTACTATAATAATAATAATATAATATTAAGGTTACTGGTGAAGGAAACACATCTTCACATCTTCTTAAATCATTAGGTCTACTCAAACTATATTATTTCATAATTTATCAAATAAATATCAGTTGAACTTTTTATTTAATTTTGACCATTTATATGATAGCTAAGTCTTGAGAGTCCATGTTCATACATTTAAGTATAATTATTTGCAAATATTTATGATAATGCTGAATTTCTTGAACTTCTCCTCTTTCTGGAATCTCGTGCTCTTCCTTTCCTTCCCTTGCAGGACAGAAACAATTACAGGTAGCTTGCAATCCATGTTTAACTCTCTCAAGTTTAGCTCAATAGACAAAAGCATGCTCTTATATATATATAAGGAGAGGGTTAACTCTGGAGCAATTTTTTTCCTTATTTTTCCCGTCTGTTTTTTGGCTATGCAGTTTTAAATTTCTGGCCAATCTAGAAGTCTGATCCATTTTTTGATTTCTGAGCATGTGGGTTGGTTTAAAATGGGGCAAAACCCCAAAATTAAATTTTGAAATACATGGAACTTTGATCCATGTCAAACTCAAACTACTCCCGAAAATCTGATCTGATTGAGACCTATTTTTTTATTTTGTTTATTAAAACTTTTAATAGAATGGTACGATTGATAATGATTTGTATTATGGACATATCCCATGAATAGCTGAAATTTCTGAAAGTAACTTCAATTTGGGACATAACAGCTTTAAGTGCGTACGCTACGCTGTATGAAGTGGACGTCCAATTGCAGAGCTGTTCTGTAAGTACGTACGCTACGCCTCAAGCTTACATTTTAGTCCAATGTTACCCACTGTTTGGTGAGTTAACTAAGGTCAGAATATACTAAATATGTTAAAGGGAATCATTGCGTTATTGTGATCAGGTGCCTGTCATCACTCAGAGATTACACCACTTTAATGAAGATCAATTGTGACCGGTCTCTGTAGTCCCCAATCTTTCCATGAACAAAACATGGGAAGATAACAGGTACAACCATGAAGACAGGTTACATGGGGAGGAGCACACAGTGCGGGATATCAGGAATCGGCCTCTGACCAAAGTAAGGTTACAGAAACGAGAGACCAAACTCAAGTGGCAAAGAATAACACTAAGGGTGTGAAAGGACGATTTGAATAGGAGGCTGGAGGAAGCTTTATTCAACAAAGGTGAAAATGCCAATTCTGGTGTACTATTGATGCAGAAAGCCAACAACACTGAGGTGTAGCGTGTCAACTGATGCTTGAGTTTGTCTCTACTAGTCCTGGGTTAACTATTGGCAGAGTCCTGGGTTAACCACTGGCAGAAAATACTTATTATAAATGGATCCTCAACTGTGGTTTGGGCATCAATACCAGGACATAATTATTGGGCCTATGGGTCACCCTCTTTTTGGCCTCCAGACTTCACATTGAAACCCTACAGATTCTAGGAGACACCAGAATTATCATTTAGTGATTGAGCAACAAGAGTGATCTACAAGCTATTTCTCTCTTAGCCTGGAAGGACCGAATAAGAACACTACAGCTCTCATTCAATAATCTCAGCTACAAACACATCTTTCATGAGCAAAACAATTCAACAGATCAATCAACAAAGGAAGCTCTACAAAAAAAAGAGAGCATCTTAACATACAATCACTGGATAGATGTTCATGAGGGACCTCCTCTCTTTTTTACTCTCTTCTAAGAACAAATTCCATCTCCCTTAGTGGACTTTTCTGCTTTTTGAAAAGTTGATGTTTTACTGTAGATTTACTAGCAGTTTTATATTTTTTTCTCTTGATTTACCTTATCTTGAGAGTTTTCTCCCTTTGCTGGTCTGGAGACCACTATAGGCCAAAGTTCTTACACTATTTACAGCTTCTCTTCAGCTGATTTTTGTCTCTTTCAGATCTGAGAACATATTATATTATAATATAATAGAGAAATTTTTCAATTGGAAAAAAACAAAAGAAAGGCAATATTTTATTCCACAATACATTATATGCCTTGTCTAACTGTTCTAAGCTTTTGTTTTTTTTCTTGGAATTCCCCAATAATTTATAGGTAGTCACAGTTTTAAAAAACTCCAGGAGCACTTGGATTACTGAGAATTAACCACTCAAATCTGCATATACAACAATTATTAACCTAAACATAAAATGTTTAGACTACCACATACATTATATATACATGAATGACCTAAGGCGTTAGGTTAGAAGCTGATTTCCAACAAGCATGACTAGTGAATTGGATATATATATGTTTTTTTATATTTGAATATTTTATATATAATAATCCAAAAAAAAAAATTTAGAAAAAAAATTAAAATACTTTTGAGTATTTAAGTATGTAAAATCATATTTAATTATGATTGATCTAAAAATCTGAATTCTGAACTTTTCAAATAAACTTAACATGCTGAGAATATATAAACTTAACACTTAGATAAGTCTTCAAATAAACTTCAAATTTATCTAAAAATAAAATAAATATATAAAAATCAAATTTTATTTTTCAAGATGCTGAGAACTCAGCTTTAGCTAAAAATTTAATGAGTATATAAAACTTTGACCTAAGAATTTAGTCAAATTTTGTTTTTCAAAAAGCATCCAATCCACATTTATCATGGTTATCACATTCATGGATTTTAGTAATTTTTTATGATATGGTTGATGTTTGAGAATTAAAAGTGTTTGTTTTCTGTTCCAAATTTCTCTCAAAGTTGAAAAAAATTTGACTTAGTATGGTTTTATTATTTTTTATTAGTTTTAAAATTGTTTATTTCAAAGCTTTCAATATTTTTCAAATTCAATAAATTTATCAAAATTTTAACCTGAAATTTTAGTTAAATTTTAATTTTCAAAACTGTTTGAATGTACTTAATCATTTGATAGAACTTTCTAAATCTCAAATATATAAAATGCAATGAATTAATGAACAAATTAACCTTAAGATTTTCTAAACCTAAAATTTATAAATAATACAATAAATATTTGAGATATGAATCTCTGAGATATTTGACGGAGTGGATTAAAATTTACTCATATCTTATAATTTTGTACAGAGTGGATTATGAAGCCAATGGTAATGGACCTCATAAGAAATTCTACCTCTCCAATATTGTCAGATGTTTGAGAAAGATCCTGCACTAACCGAGCGGAAAACAACATCACCCTTATTAGATGTCTTGTGAATATTATTAAACAGAAAAGGTGGTACATCAATGAAGCAAGGGAGCATCACGCAGTCTACCTATGCTTCAGGGAGCATCAGGCAATCTGTCTATAAAAGAAAAATTGCATTTGGAGTTCATATTACATTTGATTTTAAAAATATTTTCTAAATTAAAAAAAAAATGAAAAATATATTGTTCAACATAGCATAAAAATTTGCTGAGTGACTCTCAACTCTGATAAGTTTTCAAATCTGAATTCTGAACTTAACACTCATTCCCATCCCTCTCCCTGTATTGGAGATGGTCCATCTTGGCATTCATGAAGCCAAGTCCAATGCTGATCTTTTTATGAAGTGTGACCCCAACAGGCTGACATCACATATCAGTCCCACAGAAGGAAGTGTGGCCTACCTTCTCTTGCTAGGATCAGTGGCTTCCCGTCAAAGAAATCTGTATTACATTTTTATATTTGGTATTAGATTTCATTTAATTTTTATTTTTTTTTAATTTTAAAAAAGTGAAAAATATATTTTAAATATGATAATCCTAACCCTAAATACAAAACAGTGAAAAAAACAGATTGTCAAAACAATAACAACCTTAACTTTATTTAGTATTAGATTTGATTTTAAAAATATTTTCTAAATTTTAAAAAATAAAAAATATATTTTAAATATGACAATCCTAACCCTAAAGACAAAACAGTGAAAAAAACAGATTGTCAAAACAATAACAATCCTTAACTTGATTTAGTATTAGATTTAATTTTAAAAATATTTTCTAAATTTTAAAAAAGTGAAAAATATATTTTAAATATGACAATCATAACCCTATTTTCTAAATTTTAAAATAGTGAAAAATATATTTTAAATATGACCATCATAACCCTAAAGACAAAACAGTGAAAAACACAGATTGTCAAAACAATAACAACCCTTAACCCTAACCCTAATGGTAAGGCCAAAGCAATGAAAAATACATGTTGCCAATTTTTTTTTATCCCAAAGCATATAACAAACCGTACGCTCCTCCATAACTATTTGTGAGCGCAGATCGCACATCTAAATAACAAACCTTCTCGAAACGGCTCCTCCAGAACTATTTGTGCATGTAGACCGAAAATGTATATAAGTCCACCACCTAATGGAATTGATCGGTCAAGCGGAAGATTACATATATCTCCAGAACTATTTATGCATCTAGACAGCATATCTATATAATTCCACCGCCTAATGGAATTTATCAATCAAGCACAAGATTACATATAAATAGTATTGGGCGTGTGCAATGCAAAGACCTGTGAGATTCCTGTATGATGGAAAAAACATTAACAATGTTAATGGAAACAAAATAGTAGATAATTCAAACCAAACAGACCAATCCCATCAATGCACAGTTAAAAACCCACGGGCGCTCCACATGAATCCATGCAGAGTTTAAAAAGTGGGGATATATTTTATTTTTGCAATTCTTAAAATGGCCTCCACCTCCACCTCCACCTTATATCAATTAGAACACATGAAATTCTGGCAGGCACAGTTGTGCTAGGCGAATATCGTATATCAACCACAACTTCTTGATATACGATGAGCAGGGAGAGGATAAAGCCCCACTGATGAAGGGGGAGGGGTGGGAGAAGAGGATAAAGCCCCAATTGATATACCAGGATTGGTTGTTACCCTCCTTTGTTCTCTACCCTTTGAGAAAGCTTTAGCCCATTCTCTGACTGAAGAAAAGAGGAAACTGACAGAATATTACATATATAATTATACCTTTGTTTCAAGGTACACCCCATGTAGTTATCCGGTAAACCTGGCAAGCAACAAATTCAAGTAAAAATGCAGTCCACATGAATCCCCATGCACAGTTAATAATGTGGTGACCCCCTTTACTTTTCCATGAATCGGCTTGTTTTCATGTGAATATTATATCAACCTTTGAATGGCCTCCATAACTATCTAAGCATGCACCATGACTTCCACTCACGATTTCAGCACTGTCATCTCTCTCACAAAACGCCCAACAATATTTTCTCACACACCATA
>SNQJ01S0010085.1:379161-392297 GCA_010110895.2 Picea sitchensis | reverse complement strand
CTAGGGACGTCTCCCTTGGGATTAGCCACCCAGAATAGAAAGAGCTCCCCATCGAGGTGACAGTGGGTGGGGAAGCTCCTGTTACGCCAGTTTGAGTCCTATCTCCAAGCTACTAAGCCTATCCTACAAACTGAGCGATAACATGGCCAAGAACAATTTTGCTAGAGGAGATCATTTGTGCAAGTCGATATTGTGGACCATTCTGCTATTTGATTGTTTGCACAGATGTCTAGTAAGACATTTCTATTGTTTTCTCAAGTTATCTTGATGCAATACTAAAGTCCTTGCAAGTTATTACCTTTAGCAAATCTTTAACGTAGTTTTTGTGTAGGTTTAATTCTGCTTTTATGTTAATTTCTGTTCTAGAAAATTAAACTGTGCAATTTCAGAAATTTCTATAGAATTATTTCTAAGGAATTAAAGAATTGACTGGCTCTCTTTCCATTATCCTCTTAGTGAAAATCTTATTTTCTTCATTTAGTTAGATTTGTTCTTTCCTAGAAGTCATTATTGTTAAAACAAGTTTTTCCTGTAGAATTACTTCTTGGGAATTAAATGGGTACAGTTACCTTTCCATTGTTGTAATGAGAGTTAACTCTCAGAACAATTTTCCACTTCTCTTCCACTAAATAATAGTTTATTTTTCTGGGTTATTCATTTACAGAAAAAACTTAAAAAAGGAAATATAAAAGAAAAATCAACCTTGCATTAAAGCTCATCGAAAGGCTGTTGGACCATAAATCTGGAGAATCATTCCACACCAAATAGGGAAGAGTCTAATTGGGCCTCTTACTTGGGTTTAATCCCTACTATTGAAACTTGGGAATCCAGCCCCATCAACATGAGTAAAATCCATGGATGTTCAATTCATAGGGACCTCCTGAGAAAAGAAGGCAAGAAAACAAGCAGAAACAATGCAGATATTAGGACAGTGTTTAGTTAATTTTGGATCTCTGACACCAATTGACAAAAAATTAGGTGTTTCCCCTTAGATTTTTTTCATATTGTTGCAATTATGGGAACAGCCACACAATGAACACCAGAAAAAGTGTTAAAATAAAATAAGATAAGACAATTTTATTAATGTCCATCTAATGACCACAAAAGTAGGTCAATGGGACTAAAAGATACAGCTATTGTAAATACAATGTGGTTGTGGGAAAGTAACTCCTAGATCAATGCTAAAAGCAAAATGATAATGAACCAAGTGCCTAGAAAAAAGAAAAAAGGCAAAAGCTATAAACTAACAGTCTAGCAAAATGATAAGATAATGCGAGTACAATGATCCATTAAGAATGCTAGAAATTGGGGATCTCTATGCTGAGCTAGAGAGAGAGAAGATGTCAAGGCCTGATGGACCTGATGACTCAGAATAATGGCAGAGGCATGACCGATTTACGTGTTTGCTTCTATTTTGTCATGTTTCAAAATCTATACTCAATTGTTAGTAAACCTATATTTATGGAAATCTTAGGATATCAATATGTATGTATCTAGTTGCAAGCAAATAGGTGATACTATCAGAAAAGACACTTATGTACATGATGCTTATCTAGAACGGGTAGCCATTAGAAAGCACTAGTTGTAAATCCATGTCCAAACTTTACAAGGGGGAAGATATTCCATTCCGCATTTTTGCATTGATTATCTATACAATAATTCCAATTATTAGTTTTCTATTTACCAAAAAAGCTGCTGCATTACTGGAAGTATTGGTGTACTTTGGGTCGAGAGCATGTTGTGCTTCCCTCCAACTGATCCGTGATTTTTGAGCTTGTTTGCCTCATCCCTTAGAAGGATGTGTCCAAAATTAATATTTCCATGTCAAGTCCTTTTTAGCGGGACTGGGAGTGAAGCTTTGGTCACCCCCTTCCACAGTATGACTCTCAGAAGCTATACTCCATTTTACACAAGTGTCATGGGCTAGTTTCTGTCCTCAATGCTCGTTGGTTTCCTCTGACCCAGAGGACAGGTGGGTTCACCGGTTGCATAGTGTGTGATCTGTTCAAGTGTCCTACAAGATGAGGGTTTTTGCACAGCTGGTTATTTATCAGGGTCTCCCCTCCAAGGCCAGGTCAGCAAAGAGTGGTTTATCTGATGGTCTCTATATTGTTTACCAATGCTTAGAAATGGTGAAGCACATGGTCTCTATCTTCTCCAAGGTAGGGTGCATTGGTGGGCAACCTTGCTTGGTGATTGCAGCTATTTGGTTCACTCCTCTTTCATTGGTATTTAGCACTGTTTGAGGATCTCTGCACTGTTTACCCTTTGGAAGATCCATTGTAGATCTGTTTTTGATAATGAGGTCAGTTCTTTGTCTGCTTTTTATACCATGTGGAGGGATGAGGTACACATGCAGTTGTTGGCCAAATTAAAGATACCAAGTCTCTAGATGCAGTAGCATATCTGATTTTATTTCTGATTCAGTAGCATCGAGGAAGAAGATATAAGTTCATTGTATATACCCTTTCGCTTCTTGTTTTGCTAATGTAAATATTTTCTGTATATATGACATTTTTCAAAAAAAAAAGTAGCTTCCTAGTAGATTAGGAATGGTTTCTAACAACAGATAGTAGCATTACACCTGTAACTAGGACTACATATCATGAGCATTTACTATTTTGAAGTAAAACCGATATTTCAAGTATACAAAACTCTGATAGATGTACACAGTATCAAATGCCCATATAGAGTAAAAACAGTAATTTACCTAAAAATAAAAATAAAAGAAGCATTTTCTGAATGTCGGCCAATTCGAGAAGAACAACAGATTGCCCTGTAAGTACCTAGTAAGCCCACACTACATGAACAAAGATTTGAAATATGACACAATTAAAGAACTCTTGCTCATCCATTAAACCTAGAAAATCCCTTGTTAATTGAGATAATGTGTGAAAAAGCTAGTGGTACTTACCAAAAACCATCTGATTTTTTGACAACAAACTGATTTCAGCCATACCCAGTGTGACCGTATTCGAAAATATATATATGCATGCAACGATGTGCTTCACCCTCAGAGTTGACCATGTATAAGCAAACTCATAATGCTATTGAATATCATTCTTGACCACAAAATGGTAATGCTATTGAGCCCTGTGTCCAAGAATCTGTATTGAACTATCATTCTCAATACGCATAGGGAATGATTCACCAACCTAGTCATGTCTTTAAAGTTTATTGTTTGAGTGCTTGAGAAGCCTTGTCTTTCCATAACTAGGAGCACTAGTGTTGTAACAAATTGCACTCTGCTTGGCATGCAGTAGCATGTCTTCACCATCCTATCCTCCTCATGCTAAATAGAAAAAACAGAATTGTTACCTCAAACCATAGAAAAAACAGAATTGTTACCTCCAACCATTTCCTCTTAGAAAGGAAAAAAATCTATTACAACCTTGTAAATTATTGTTTAATTCACCAACCTAGTCATGTCTTTAAATTTTAATGTTTGAGTGCTTGAGAAGCCTTGTCTTTCCATAACTAGGAGCACTAGTGTTGTAACAAATTGCACTCTGCTTGCCATGCAGTAGCATGTCTTCACCATCCTATCCTCCTCATACTAAATAGAAAAAACAGAATTGTTACCTCCAACCATTTCCTCTTAGAAAGGAAAAAAATCAATTACAACCTTGTAAATTATTAATCTTTGATACCATGAAAAGAAAAATTGACCGTTGGTTTCATTAATCAGAATCCAGCATTTCCTGATTTTGAAAAGGAAACTATATTTTTGTTGCAGTTGTTGTAGATGGGTTTCCTGGTAGTAGGTACACCTCTATGAAATCTGAAATTAAACTCAGAAATTATGTAAATCATGTAGTCTTCATCTACACAACAATAAAGGAACCAAGCAAGCCAACCTGCTCAAGGTGTAAGGGATCAAAATAACCCTTCCTAATATGGAAATGTGCATTACAACCTGCCTACAATTTTGCATGGAACTAATCATGTTCCATGAGTCCATAGGAATATCGTTCATCATCATCGGATGGCAAGGAAGCATCAACTAACAGTAGGTAACAAATCAAACATGATTCATCCCAGAAGCAATTGTTCAGTGAAAGAGTTTGGTAAATTGGTGGCTATGTCACAAGGAAAGCCTATCACACTAATAGAAAAACGTAAAACAGATCTGGATTGGGCACCATCTCACTGAGTCACTACTAATAGCTACTTATACAATGGAGAGCAATTAGTTTTGTCCCCATGGAAGAGAATCAGATTTTTTCCCTTTCCTGTCACGAAATTATTTTCTCTTCCATTGTAAAATTATCCTGGCAGTGATAGCTACTCATCAAGCTCTTACTTTCTTTGCTTTGACATGACCTTCCATATCTGAACACAAACGAAGAGCTTTCTGCTGACAAAGAGCAAGAAAGTCCTTACAATGCTATAGGCATGCAAAAACCCATCAAAGGTTATTTAGAATTATATGAACTACTGTCAGTAACTGGTTACAAATATCATTACTAATTTTTCCATCATGACAAGATAACCCAATAAGCCATAACATATATTTTTGTATTGCTAACCAAATACAAAGAAAAACTCAGTTCTATTCTTAATTAACAGTTAACTAAAAATTAAATGTAATTTGATACTGTTTACAATGTGCTTGAGAAAATTGACACAAGCTACCTCATCTCCATCAACTCCAACCAGGAAAAACAATGAAGCATATCGCCTGTAAATCACTTTGTAGTTCCGATGTTCGACAAAGGAACACTGCATTTAAGGACAAATGGTTCACTGTAATTAAGAAATGCTCGAAAAACTTAAGAATGAGACTATTGGCTAAAGTACAAACAAAAATCAGAATATTTAAATTATCTGAAAGCCCATTAAAGAAACAATTATGTAAGCTACAATTTTTTTTATTAGTTCAGGAATAAATTCATTCAATAAATATTGAATAAAGGGAAACAAGCCAGGAAAAATTTGGCAAACATTTGCTAAAGTTTGCATTCTGCAACATGGTACTATCTAATGCAAATAAATATGTCAAATGCTCTTGCCTGCAGTCACTCTGCGCCCATTATGGCTAATAATGTTTGAAATGACCAAATAATGAAACTCTCAAAACACAGTACAAACCATAATTTGCCATATTTGAATTCCATGACAGACAAAATGATACAGTAATAGAAGCTAATCTTGACAATCATATCAATGCATGCCAATGTTGTCAAAGTTCTTGAAAAGAATTAATTTGGACTATGTTGAGTCAAACTAACCTAGTCACCTGCATAACCCTAACCAAGGACTGACAAACTACAATCCTGACGGGTTGGTCTGCTAGACTATCAAACCTGATATAAATAAACACAATCATTTGCCTGCTGGTTCACTTAACTGTGGACACTGATATATATATATATATATATACACACACAAAATAATTAAAGCAAAGTTAGACTAATCATGAGTCACTAAGACATGAATTCTAAAATGAGGTAAGTCAATTATGGCTGGTCTTGAGCTATGCTAAATATAAACTTACAATCTTCTAGGAAAGAAGTGTTATATAACAAATTCATTAGTTCAAACTTTTGGAACTGGCCCAAGGTAATTTTTGTGCCACGAGCACAACTTTGGAATTTGAGGCTTATCCATGACTTAAATGGATAGTTAGTGAGTTAAAAGGTGTCTAAGGGCTTATTTAGCTATATAAGTGATAAATGTTATTTTGTAAAGAGCTATTCATAACCCTCGTGGAGATTCATGGTGGCTAGGCTTGAGTAGGGTTGTGTCTTGTCATTTTGTATAAATAGGCTGAGACGGAATCATTTCAGATCATAGAAATTCATATATTGTCTATTGCCTCTTGTTTCTCCTTTTTCCTTGCGAGAAAGGGTTTCACATCTTAGAAAATTAGTGTGCTTACCACATTCATTCTCTAAGCGTAGCAGGGCACAGCCGACCTTGGTACTTGGATGTTAATTACTCTAAAACCAGCAACTAGGTAAAACAGATCAGATCTAAATACATTACTGGAATTAATTTATTTTTTCTTGCAGCGGAAAACGAGAAAATCCATCACACATGTGCACGATTATTTTTCTACTCTTCTAAATCAGTTCATCATTCAAATAACTTCAGAACTTACAAGAGCTCCCTGACTGGGAAAATGGCTCTGAGAAAATTACAGAAAAAAACACCAAAACTGAAAACCCAGAAATCACCTCAATTGTTGCCCCCCCCCCCGAGACTGTTGTACAGCCTGTACGGCTCACACGTGCAGGCTGATCTGCTCACGCACACGGCTGCGCGGCTGTGCGGACCACACGTGCAGTTGTTCTGAACTGTACGGCCCACACGTGCAGTTGTTCTGAACTGTACGGCCCACACGTGCAACTGTCCTAACTGTACAGCCTGCTGGTAATTAATGGTTGGTCTTCTAGCTGAAGCCTCCTGCTGAACTCTGATTTTCTCACTTGCTCACGTGACTTGTGAATAAATGCTATCTTTTATCTTTGTCCTTTGCCCCCTCTGTCTTTTATAATTTTGACTTGAACCAAATCCCTAATCTCAACGGTCAAGATCTAACCGTGAGATCAATGGCTCTCTTTTAATTAAATCATTAAATGCCCTAACTTAGGCACTTTATTAATTAAAAGTCACTTTAATAAAAGACGTTCACTTTATTAATTAATTAATAAAGTGAACTCTAGAAAAAGCATAGGATACATTAAATGACGATTTCCACAAGTAGACACCCTTACGTAAATACATGTTTGAGCTACAGTCACTAACACTCCCACTAACACTCCCTCTTAGCGAGGAAGGTATTTTCCACCACTCTAAGCTCGTCTCGAAAGAAGAAGAACTTGCCCTTCACCAAGGGCTTGGTGAATATGTCTGCCAACTCCACATCTGCAGGAATGTATTGGAGCTTGATTGCTCCATTTAGGACCCTATCTCTGATGAAATGGTATCTAATCTCAATGTGCTTTGACCTGTTGTGAAACACTGGATTCTCTAAGAGTTTTATGCAACTCTAGTTGTCATAATGAATCACGGTAGGTTCCAGCTCTTGACCAAATAGTCCTATGATTATCTTGTGAAGCCAGATGGCTTCACAACTAGCTAAGTTGGCTGCCATGTACTCGACCTCAGCTGAACTGAGCGCTATCGAGGCCTACTTCATGCTGAACCAAGGAATTACTGCTAACCCCAAGTTGAAGCAGCACCCAGAGATGCTCTTTCGATCTGTATCATTTCCTTCCCAATCTGAATCTAAGTAGCCCTGCAACCTCACACCATCTCCACCAAGGTACTGCAATCCATATCCTATTACGCCCTGCAAGAATCTAAGCACGTGCTTTGCTGCAATCCATTGAACCTTCCTTGGCTCCACCATGAACTAGCTCAAGGTGTTAACAGCAAAGCAGATGTCTAGTTGAGTGTTGACCAGATACATCAACGAGCCAATCAACTGCATGTATTGTCTGGAGTCTACCAACTCTGAAGCTGAAGAATCAATCTTCTTCAGGTTGGTCACCATCGAAGTGGCCATCACTCTGCTATCCTCCATCCTAAATCTCTTCAGGATCTCTAAAGTGTACTTCCCTTGTCCGAGGAAGATCTTGCTCGATCGCTACCATACCTTAAGTCCCAAAAAGTAATGCATCAACCTGATATCCTTCATCTCAAATTCTAAATCCAAGTCTGACTTGCATCCTGCAATCAGCGTCTCTGCACCAATCAGAATAAGATCATCCACATAAAGCACCAAGATGCGGGGCTCAGATCCAACAAGTAAGAATTACAGGTTGGGATCTGCCTCGCTCTTGGTGAAGCCCATGCTCTGCAAATACTTGTTGATCCTGGAGTACTAGGCCTTGGGAACCTGTTTGAGTCCATAATTGTCTTTCTTCATCCTGCATAGATGCGTCTCTCTGTCATGGACCTCAAACCCCTGTGGTTGCTCGATGTAGACCTCTTCCACAATGACTCCGTTGAGGAAGGCAATCTCAACATCCATCTGATGGATGCTCCACCCCATCTCAGAAGTTATAGAAAGTGTTGCTCGGATAGAGGAGTATCTGGCTATAGGAGGAAAGGTCTCCTCGTAGTCTACTCCCTCTTTCTCAGAGAATCCTCAAGCCACAAATCTCGCCTTGTACTTCTCCACACTACCATCTGCTGCATGTTTTATCTTGTACAGCCACCTGGAAGTCACCACTGACTTTCCCACTGGCCTCGGCACAATCTCCCAGACGTCATTCCTCGTGATGGAGTTGTGCTCCTCCACCATGGCATCTCTCCACACCTGTTGGTTGGTTCCTTCCTCAAAGTTGGAGGGCTCTAAATCTATGATGTCAGTCATCAAAGCCATATACGTTGAAAACTTCCGAGGAGACTTGCTCTCCCGGAATGTGGTCCTGGGAGGCTCAACATGCTCCCAAGCATCCCACAAGGTCTGCTCGAACCACCTGGGCCTCCTGACTAAAGTCGAAGGGGTTGACTGCTCCTCCTACTCCTTTGGAGTCTGGCTTCCTGCACTAGAAGTCTCTTCTCTCGACTCATCCTTTGGGCCCACTTCCTGTGGCCCCTCTACAACTATGGGTAGATCCTGATATTTCCTAGATGCCAAGTTCTCCTCGAACTTGACATATCAGCTCACCACTGTCCTTCGTTGATTTGTCAAGAAGAATCTATAGGCCTTTGAATCCTTGTTGTAACCCACCAAGATGCCCCTCTCTCCTCAGGGCTGCAACTTTGTCCTCTTCTCCACAGGGATGTGGATATAGACAGGACAACCAAAAATCCTGAGATATCCTATCTTAGGTTTCCTGCCTATGAATGCTTCCTCCAGTGCTTTATCCTCCAATATCCAGTGTGGGCTCATGTTCTGCAAATACGTAGTTGTGTTGCATGCCTCGGCCCACAAAAATGTATGCAAACTCTAATCGTGGATCATGGCCTTCACCGCACTGATGATAGACTGGTTCTTCCTCTCTACAACCCCATTTTGTTGCAGGTTGTAGGCCACAATCTTCTCCCTCTTTATTCATCCCTCCTTGCAGAAATCAGTGAACTCATTAGAGGTGTCCTCACCCCCATTGTCTATCCTCAGCACGTTGATCTTCCTTCCTATCATGTTCTCCACCTGAGTTGAATTCTCTGAAATGACTGAAGACATCATCCTTGGTCTTCATGAAGTAGATCCAGGTCTTCCTGGATAAGTCATCAATGAAGGTCACATAATAGGATGTGCCCTTCACTAAAGCAACTAACATAGGCCCACCAACGTCAGAATGTATCAAAACTAAAATGTCTTCAGATTGAGTCTCGCTCCTAGGAAATGATGCCTTGACACTCTATCCAAGAGCACAGCCTCTGCACACCCCTTGATGATCCAAACTGAAGTTTGGAAGTCCAGTGACCATATGCCTCAGTAATGGTAGAGCTCTATGATGGAGATGTCCCATCCTACTATGCCACAGCTCGCACAAGCTCTCACTGGTGTGCATCAACACCTGAATAGGCTAACCCTGAAGTCTATATAGGTTCCCATCCCAAACTCCAATCCTTAAAGCGGTGTCTGGACTAGCTCCCTCTGGTCAGATGAACACCTGCCCCCTCTGAAAGTTAACCTCGTAACCTTTGTCCTCCATGGTTGAGATGGACAAAAGGTTCTTCAGGCCAGGTACATACAGTACCTCTTGGGCATCAAAAGATCCTCCTGACTCAAGCTGGAACTGCACCATCCCCTGTCCCATCACAGCATACTTGCCAAGTTCTACATGAATCCCTGAGTCATCGTCTGAAAAACTGTTGAACATCTCTCTAGCCTCTGTCATGTGGCGAGATGCACCATTGTCCAAGTACCATGCACTCCTGGGAGTAGTGCTGGTAGAAAGGCAAGACACGAATGAAAAATCACTCTCGAACTTTGATGCAAGTTCGCTCAACTGTGTCTCTGTTGTCGCTACAACTGTCTGCGGCTTCCCCTTGCCTTTCTTTCTCTGTGGACACTTAGAAGCAAAGTGGCCATTATTATGGAAAATGTAACATTTGATCTTGCTCATGTCTCTCTTCCGCCCAGACTGTTGTCCCTCTCCCTGACTGTCACCCTTCCTGACAAAAACTTTCCCTTTGCCTTTCTTGGTTTTGCTGACAAGGGCTAAGTTTTCATCTCCTCATCCTACCTGCTTGTCGAACATGGACTCCTTCCGAGTCTCCTCGTGAATGTAGTCATCTCAAAGTCTCTCCCACTTGGGAAGATGCTCTCGGGCACAGATGCCCATGATGAATGGTTCCCGAGACTTGGTGAACCCATTCAGAGCAACATTAACTAGCTCTGCCTCCAGGATTGTCTCTCCAATAGCTGCAAGCTGGTCACAGATCTATGTGATCTTCATAAGGCAACTGGTAACATTGTCGGAGTGGGTGATTTTGCTTTCTCTGAGTTTGGTTTTGAGAATCATTTTCTGACTCATATTATCACTTTGGAAAAGTGATACTAGGGCATTAAACATGTCCTTGGAACTGGTCTTCTTTGCCACATGTGGAATAAGATGATCCTTGATAGCTTCTAAGATCACCCTTTGTGCCTGTATGTCTCTCTTCTCCAACACTCCATGTATTGTCAGATCTACCACTGGTTGCACTTGTGCGCCCGGTGCTGCAGTCTGTGTTGGTGCTGAAGCTGGAATACCACTGGTCACGATATCACACAAGTCTTGCTCCTTCATGAGCAGTGTCAGTCTTTCCTTCCAAGGCAGGAAATTTGAGACCCCATCAAGTCGATCCTAAACCTTCACACTGATGATTTACATGATTGTCCTGAGGTTTGTCCTTCAAGCTCGCTGAAATAATATGCACTAAATAAACTGGATTTGCTTTTCTCTCAGAGCAAGAGCTCTGATACCATGTTAATTACTCTAAAACCAGCAACTAGGTCAAACAGATTGGATATAGATTACACTACCGGAATTAATTTACTTCTTTCTTGCAGCGGAAAATGAGAAAAGCCATCACACGTGCACAATTATTTTTCTACTCTTCTAAATCAGTTCATCATTCAAATAACTTCAGAACTTAAAAGAGCTCCCTGACTGGGAAAATGGCTCTGAGAAAATTACAGAAAAAAATAGCAAAACTGAAAACCCATAAATCACCTCAATTGTTGCCCCCCCCCAAGACTGTTGTACAACCTGTACAACTCACACATGCGGGCTAACATGCTCACATGCATGGCCTGTTGCTACTGCGCAGATGTATAGACCACACGTGTGGTTGTTCTAAACTGTACGGCCCACACGTGGAACTGTCCTAACTGTAAGCCTGCTGGTAATTAATGGTTGGACTTCTAGCTAAATCCTCCTACTTAAATCATCTCGCCAAAGGGTGTGTTGTCGTCCTAATACACACTTGCAAACGTGAACTAAGTCCTGCTCACTTAGTGTGTCCTTGGAGGCACAATGCTTAGGTTCAAAGCCCACACTGTCACTTTGACTTGAACCTCTTCCGTCTAGGCTTACTCCTAGGGAAGCCAAGGGGGGTAGACCCTAGTTACTATGTGAATTATTAGATGAATTCTAGGAGTTAATTTTAGTTTATTAAAGGTAAGGGGAAACTAGCCTATATGGCAAGCAACAATGCAAATGCAAATCTTTCAATGAGAGTCAAACCTTTCCCTAAGTCAACTATGACTAGTGCCTAAGGTTGGGCAAGGGATCAATAGACTATACAAGAATTAAATACAACTAAACAAAATATAATCAATGCTATAGGATACAACAAGATATTACGTTACAATTGAGATATAAATTGAATATTGAAAGATAGCTTACAATGAACTGGATAAATTAGTTAATTACACAATATACATGAAAAAGGTAGTTAGATAAATGAAACATTCACCTTACAAAATGAAATGATGAAATATATCATACATAAAACTTTAGGAGAAAGAATAAGCACATTAGATGATATTACAAATATACAAAAGAAACTAGATTATACACCAATCACATGAGACACCAAAATGTAGATATGCTTGAAATGTGAATCGCTTGAAATACCCAATGTATGAAAAGTGAATTGCCTTAAATGTGATTGTAAAACTTGAAATGAAATATTTGCTTGAGATGCTATGTTGTGAGATTGCCTTGAAACATGTATTGCAAGTGTTGTGAATGTAATGTGTAGCTTAATTTTAATAGATTTTAGATGTCACTTTGATTAGGGGATTAAATTTGATATATTGAGTCCTAGACTATGTGACTACCCCAAAACCATTATTGTTTTGACCAAAAGGGAGTGTTGGGTGCTCAAGAAGTATGGCAACAAGGCCTACCCTAGCTCCGCAGGTCAAACCCAAAGTTTCAAGGTACTCCACCCAAAGGACGCCGAGCAACGTGAGATCGTCCCCGACCTAGCACCCCGAGCTTCTTTCCAAGTCTTTGATTTTATGGTGCAAAAACAATAATTGGTTGTGGATGCCTAACTACTACCTCCAACCTTTGCCCTTTCTTGTCACCCAGGATCCAACTAAGTGGCAAGAGGAGAGAATACGGGGCAAACGTTGGGAACACAAAAATTACTTGAGCAATGATTTTAAATTAAAACAAGCCTTTCGTTATTGCAAAGATGGCTTATGCCAATTTGCAAGATGGGGCAAAACAAATGTATGTGAAATGTTTTATTAGTTTGCCTTAAACAAATAATGAAATTAGTTTATTGCTTTACAAAACAAGTGAAATTATGGTTGCCTCACAATTCCGGTCATGTGGAGGCACAATGCCTACCGTTTGACCAATGTGAGTATAAATAAAGAATAAAAATTAAATTGCTTGAAAGAATGAAAAGACTTGAAAGCAAAACTACTCCAACAATGGCACTAGTGGAGGCACAATGCCTACCGTATTGGCCAAGTTGGGTATTGTGTAACAAAAAGAAGACTTTTGAAAATGAAAATCAAAACCCCACAACTATGGCACAAGTGGAGGCACAATGCCTACCGTTTTGTCCAAGTATGGGTGTAAAAATGAAAAGCAAAAATGAAAAATCCTAACTATTACAATATCAGATTTTTATGTAAATTTACAAGAATGCCACCCAAGAGACTCTAAAGGATGGCTTACAACTATATAGAAGAAGTAGAAGGAAAGGGGACTTGATGTCCCAAC